>JABAJS010000023.1:39305-107714 GCA_018221635.1 Tephrocybe sp. 10521TJB | reverse complement strand
GCAATAGAACCACTCGTGATAATCGCACCAGCAACTGGGATTACAATGGAGTACACCATCCCCCATTTCTGGAGGATAGCAAATGCGCTTCCTGCGGCGACGGTTCCTCCCATGGTCGATTGCCACGCTGCAGCAAGTGAACCTAAAGGAAATTCAAATTTTCAAATTGGTTATTCCGTGAAGGATAGAAAAGGTTAAAAGCCGTCGACTTACCTGCTTCAGGACCCAACGCCCCGAAACCCGCCATCGCCAGTGGGTTATACATCAAGATGACCCCGATGATGAAGAACGCCGTTTCCCAGGGGTGAGCTTCGACCTGATGCTTGAGCGCAGTAAATAATCCGTCGTAGAATTGGCGATCGGTTAATGTGGAGATGAGCTCGTTTATAAGTTGGAGGAGCTTTCCATTGGCTTGGATGTTGTCTAGGAGCAAGACTATGGATCCAACGAGAGGATTCCGATTATCACGGATGAACGCAGAGACCACGGCGACGATGTTTAGGTTTTGTAATGAAGGGGAGAGGGCGTCAGTGGAAGGCATTACGGAGGGCATCTGGTTCAAGTCGTAGTTCAAACACGTTCTAAACCCAGGCCCTACATTAACTGATTGAATCAAAGTATAAGTGAGCTTCTTGCGGGCGTGACTGGTTGTCAACAACGAGTCTAAGTGGGAAGCTCCGTCGCCTGCAGCTGCAGAGTGTCGTCGACCCCTTCAGTGCTCATCGTGTTATTGTGCGTTATAGTGCACCGATAACTGCGTTCGGAGCCCAAGACCGCGGGAAAACGTTTCAAATTTGATGCATCATGATATCATCTTGTTTTGTGTGATTTTCTTTAAGTCCCTATCGATTAGTGGTTAAATCATCTCGTTGTGGCTTAACGTGCTCCGAGAAGCCGCAGGCTCGAATCCTGCTAGGGACATGGCTATATGGATAATTTTCTTTTTACCTTCCTGCTGCAATCACAATTTGTTTCTGATGTTCAAGTCCAATCCAAGTGCTGCCTTGATCAATAATATCTCTTAGATAAATATTGTATAATGCAAAAAGTGATAGTCCAACTTGTTTTCCATACGACAATGACATGCAGAGTTCAGACATCAACTATGAGTGATTCTTCAATAATTCCGTATGCAAGGGCCAAGGTTTCCCAATCCACGACATCAGTTCCGTGTGGTCCTTGTATGGGTCGTCCGTGTTGGGATGTATAAGCACGCTACACAGAAGGTTCAGTCAGAATTTGAAACGACTGATACAGAAGTATCGATTGAAAGGAAGAAAACATAGAGAGCATGGGAACAAGTACGTGCGCTCGTAGAGCATGTACTGATGATCTCAGTTTAAAACTTCCACATAACATCACCATGACAGATGGTTATGATGGAATACCCTGTCCCCAGAGATGGGAAATGACGTACGAACATGGTCCGCGATGGACAGTAAGCCACGAAAATAGGGCACCCGTTTGGTGAGGGGTGAAAGTGTTCACCTCGAACATGGCAGTTGGGTGAGGGCCTAAAAGACACGATTAGCCAAGATGTCCCCAGAGAAATTCCAGAGATCAGAATCACTCACCAACAGGCTTTTCCCAGAATTTGTAGATCCGCAACTGCGGTTTGAACGGATTACAATTATTATCCGGCGCCGGAATCTGGGCAAAGATTTGCATACCTCTGGAAACTCTCTTCTGATGCGTTCGTGCAATTCACGTGCGTACTGTAGATCGCTGGCGACCGTTTGCATGTAGTAGACTTGATCGATAGGGTCACTAAAGTGGTGCATTAGAAGTAAGGAGATACGCACTGTGAAAGTCGAATCCGTTGTTAGATGAATCTATTGGTTCCGGGAACTCATCGTAGGTAGTGGACTTGACGTTCGTCGGTGGATTGTACAGTGACTTTCCGTCAGGGTTGATCGTGTTCGGTAGAGGCTCGGCATTCTCGTAACCTATGAGGGGGGATTTAAAGTTACTCATGGAGAGATGTAGTAGCTGAGTGTATCATATCGGGATATATACTGTGTGGCTTGGTAAGTGTTAGTAAGGCTGATGTGATATGTCTTAGTTAAGTTATAGGGTACCATTTCAAATGCGGTCATCAGGTTTATTTCAAGTGTTTTTTTTTTTTTTTTTCATTATTGCAACCTTGAGGCGTGCAGGGCTCGCGGTCATGAAAAATACCGTTTCGGGGCAATAGACATAACCAATTGTAGTTAAACTTGAATGACAATGATGGTTTAGACATGCACAATGTTGACATTTTGTTAGGACTTGAGATTTTAGGCACGACAGCAGGGGGTGGCTCGATGGACTGAAGTCGCGGATTGCCGGACATGATGGACGTCGAAAAAGGCAATGGACAGACACATGGCACTGGCAACGGGACTTGGGAAAAGGATCTGCGAGGGGGTGATGCTTCTGATCTGCGCAGCGTGGTGCTGGGAGGACTGGGGAGGACAATGAGAAGGACAAAAGTCGTGGCGCTGGGGTAGTGGGAGGGTTGTAAAGCGGTGTAAAGGTTTAGGGCGCGTTATCGGAACAATGTAAAAAGGGCATCAAAGATGCATGGCTGGAGTGAAGGGCTCGTAAAAAAGTTTGTAGCGAGGTGGCAACCTCCGCATTCATCAGCTTTCCACCATCTTCCCCCCCTTTTTTCTATATTCTTGCGCCCATAACTTTTTTTGTTCATGAGATCAACTTCTACCAACAGTTGGATATCGAGAACCCATCGAGACTCGCCAACCCCGTCCGATCATTCCAACAAGTCGCATCAACAGCCTCTCACTCCTACCTTCATCGCCCCCCGTCTCGCCCCCCCTCCTCCCGGCACTGCTAATACCCCCAAATCAACTTTCAAGACTTTCCAGTCTGTATTTAGGAAGCAGAACCGCGCGCCGTCCGTGAGGTCGGCTTATTCAACCTCCACATCCACCTCAAGCGAAAACCTCTCTAATCATCCATATTCCACTATGCATGTTGCCCCAATACCCGTCGTATCTGCTCGCGAGGCAGTAGAGGACGAGGCAGAGTGTCCTGTCTGTCTCGAACCACTCAGTTTCAGCTTTCGTCTCCCAGGCGAGAAACCGCACATTGTCCCCGAATGTGGTCATGCTCTTCATGAAGTGTGTAAATGAATTAACTCTCTTCTGCTCAAGCTCATTAGCGTTTAGGCTTGCTTCACCGCCGTCTACGGCCCTCCGCCAAGCCAAGTTCGCTCTACTGTTCCCAGGAAGTCCAACCTCGGAGTTTGCGGTGTGTGTCGGCGTCCAATGAAGGTTGGCGATGGAGATGGCGGAAAATCCAATAGTATGTTCTACCAGCCGTCTCTCTCTTCCGTGATCTAACTATCTGCGTGTACAGAACTTGCTGCACTCACGGGCATGGGCGACAGTAAGGCGGCCCCACTATATCCTGGACGTGATACCCCTACCAGTCGACGTGGTCCAGTCACCGCTCCCTATAACCCCAACGATGACGATCCCATAGAGGCAACCGGCTCCGTCAGATCGGGACCGAATGGTGACCATTCTCAATATATTGTCGCACCGTCGATCCAGGTTCGACCTGAGTTTTCATCGTTGACACGGACCAACGACTTAAATCAACCCTTGACCTGCATCGTTGTCATCGAATTGCCCGGAAAACGAGTAGCGGGAAGTACCCCAGGCCCCGTCTTGAGTGACAACTATGCTCGGAGCGCGGGTAGTCACTCACGACACGAACCTCATTCTGGCCGTTCCAGCCCTCACCAAGATTCACGTCAGCGCCAGCAGCATCATATCGAACGCGACAGTTCCCCACGCCCATACCAAAATCAGCCTTTGCTACCACCGCCAGCTGATCCATATGCTTCTTCGTCCAATGGACACGACTCTTACATACCCAATAACATAATTCATCACGAAGAAGACTCACCATTCAATGCCATTACGGAGGATCTTAGAAATCGCATAATTGACTGGAAAGGCCACCCTTTATCGGACCTAGGGCCTCTGCAGATGTACGATCTATTGTCGGTTCGGCGAGACGCGGCAATTCGGGAATTCTATGTTTATCTCTTCAAGGAGGCCATCATCTGCGTCGTCGAAGAAAAGAAACGGGGACTCGGCCGATTACTGTCCAACGCGTCCGGCTTCACAGACCCAGGATCGACAATATCCAGTTCAAGCCAATCGAAGGGTGTGTTGCGTCTAAAAGGCCGTATTTATGTTCGACACATCAAGCACGTCACAGCAACCTCTGCAGCGGGAGAGATGAGCCTGACCATCGACATGGAAGACGAGCTTGCATCCTTCATCCTGATTTTCAAGGACCGGGCATCTCTGGACGCCTGGAAGAACAATATCCAAGCGCTTGTCAACATGTTCCAAGCACAAAATGGTATTACATCGCCCCCGCCGGACCCGCGAGTACCGAATATGGAGGAGTTTGGAGGGAGCCAAAAGGCTATGCGCATGCTGAGCGGCGGCAGCACCCAGACAACGGTCAGTACGGTGGACAGCCTGCTGAATGGCTCGGCCCGCTCCACACTCTCCTCTTCCACATCACACGGCTCAATGCCCCAACGGCATCAGATGAATCACGCGAACAAATTGACAACGCTCGGCGAAGACGACGAACTCAGCGCTTACGAGTCGCCAACGTCGCTGGTCACGCCATACACATCCTCTGGACCCTCCAATTCTTTGACACCTCTTCAACATCCGTCGCTGGACTTGATACTTGTTATTTCCATGCCTCCGCCATCTGCTGTGCCTAGCACTGCCCAGCTGAAGGTCCGCGTCATCCGTGCCACCCTCGATTTTATTCTTGCGTCACTTTCGAAGAAGGACAGGTTAAGTTTGGTCACGTTCGAAGTTGGGCCATCTGGGAAAGTCAGAAAAACGCCATTCCTAAGTCCCGGTAAAGCTCAAAGCAGGGCTCGATTAGAAAAATTCATCGACGAGCTCGGGAACAGAATGGAGGAGCATCTCGACGAGTTCCTTGTCAAAGGTTCCAAGGACGAAAAGACGGATGTCGTCACTGCAGTAAACCACGGTTAGTGCAGGGCTTGATCTGTTCATTGCTATGCTCCCCACTTATCAATTGCCTATTTCTCCAGGTCTTGATGTCGTTCTGCAACGGAAGGCTCGCAACCCTATTTCGGGTATGATATTGGTCAGTGATGCGTCCGACAGCACACGGCGTGCCCAAATGGATCTCGTCCTCGCTCGCGCGGAGGCCGCTAACGTACCTATCCACTCTTTCGGTTATGGTCGTTCACACGACCCCGCCTCCCTGTGGCTCATGTCGAACCACACAAGTGGAACCTATACCTTCGTCAAGGATTGGTATGACCTACGCGACTGTGTTGCAGGATGCGTGGGTGGGATGATGTCGATTGGGCTGTTGAACATGAAGCTTCACATGAAGGTGGTTGACGGGCATCGCTTCAGGATTCGCAAGGTCTCCGGCGGACCCTCTTCAATCCTTGCATCAGATGGGCAGAACGTTGACGTTGATGTTGGTGAACTAAGATACGGCGAGCGTAAGGAGATGCTCATCGAACTCGAGCTTGACAACACGGACGTGCAGAAGGCAGCCCTGGCTCGTCGGACGAACACCAATGGACGCTCTATGAATGCCACAGACCAGTTTGTTCAGAGTATGGGTCTAGACGCGTTGTCTATGGAGGATAGCGATTTCACGGATGGGATGATGGATCGCATGATCGACGAGGTGCCGGTCATCGAGGTTGATGGGTCGTTCTTTGATCCCGCTGCTGCTAAGAATGTGACACGTCTTGCTCATCCCGTCCTTCTCACCGTCACTCTCCTGCCGATGACAAACAGCTCAAAACCACCCTCTGCCGTCTCTGACCCTGTCATAGTCCGCCGGCGGATGGAGCTTCTTGCTTCCGACATGATTACACGTGCGTTGGTGTTGGTGTCGAGGCGAAATTTCCCTCAAGCACAGAAGATCATGGGAGAGACGAAACGTATCTTGCAGACCGTTCTTCAGACAATATCACGAGCACTTCCGCCGCCCAATCCCAACGGAGGAAGCGTCCGCAACCGCAAGGAATTGCTAACACTTTCTGCTGTCCGAGCAATGCAAGCAATCCTCCAGGATCTGCAAGTGCTTTCAGAGGCGTTGGAAGACAACGTGGAGCTCTTTGCTCATGACCAGCGTAACTTTGGTGCACAACAGGTATGTATCATCCAGCTCTTCGTTGCTCTTACTGATCAACTTTGTATAGGCTATGATCCTGCGTGATCAAAAGAGTTGGAGTGGCCGTAGTGCAACCGAACGCCTATTTTGGACGACAGATAATTCGATCGAGCTGGTCTCTCGCAGTACTGACTGGGTGGCGCGTGATTAAATCATTGTCGCCCCTCCGATATCCCTTCGGTGTCCTGTCATATATCTTGGTCTCCGCTATACGTTATTGTATCATCTTGCTGTCGAGCGTAGGCTCTGTCTGGCTATCCTTTTCTATCTCTAATTTTTGGACCACTCCTTGGTAATCACGTCTCCTCCCCTTTTTTGGAGGTCGTTGTTGTGTAATATGATTATGGTCTTTACTACTACATACATACCTTTACCTTGTACACAGCGTGAAAATTATATTTAATAGTCAAATTTCTGCCAGCCGAGCCCCGATTGGGAGGGGGATGTTTGGCAGCAAACTGAAATACAAATGACGCAAATGACAAACTGAAAAATCATCACGAGACTCTCAAAATGGCTCTACCGACATCCCTCAATGGCTTCACTGTTATTCCAGTGACATATTCACCCTCATCAACACACTATATCTATGCACGCTCACACGTTGGATCAAAAAAAGCGGCACATGCATCGCTCCCAGATGGCAGGACTCTCTTCCTTTCCAATATTCCACCAGATGCTACGGAACGTGAATTATCACAACTATTCAAACATGCAGGCACAGTAGAAAAAGTTGTCTTCGACTTAGACACAGCAGAGCCTCATCAGGAGGACGGCGATAGCGAAGAAGAGATGGAGGATAATATGAACTCGGAAAATGACCCTGCAACAGGGGAGCCTCGAAAACGACGAAAAGTCGTAAAAGACGATACTCCAAAGGTCATTCCTCTCCCTAAAAGTAATCTACGGACCCTACGACCCGCTGGGCGCTCCGCTCACATTGTCTTCCTGGATTCCTCTTCCTTCCAACGTGCACTCTCCTCTGCAACAAAACCTCGTACATGGCCTAAGACACCCGAAGAGCCCTCAGGGCTCGCTCATTATACCTCACTTTATGAATCCCTACGACCGCCGCTGGACGCTGTCAGAGAGCATGCGGACTCCTCGATTCTGGTCTACGAGTATGAATTGCAAAAGTCCAAGCAAAAGTCGAAGTATCGTAAAGGCGAGGCAATCGTGGACGATGACGGTTTCACGCTTGTCACAAGAGGTGGCGCGTTTGGAAAAACCCTCGGTGGAGGGGTGGGCGTTGCGAGCAAGCAATTCCAGAGGAGCGGGCAGACGTCGAAGCGGAGTCGAAACTCGAAAAAGGATGGAAAGGAAAAGAAAGACTTTTACGCCTTCCAAAAAGCAGAGAAGCAGCGTAGTGGTATGTTTTTCCCCGCATTTTCTAACGTCATCGTTATTCTGATTGTCTCTTCAAGAACTTATGAATCTGAAAAAGAGATGGGAGGAAGATAAGGCAAAGGTGGAAGCGCTCAAGGCGTCTCGACGGTTCAAGCCTTATTGATTTTGTGTTGAGTTTGGGACGAATTGATTTTGATCTCTCTGACTGACGATGACGAGCAAGTCTCTTCAGTCTTCAAGCAAAGTTTGACTAGTAAATTTCATGTGATATGACAGTACTTCCCTCGTGATAGAACACGTTGCATGCAACCCTTACATGCTGTTAATAGACGTGGGGTTAAAGTTGGGATTGGGATACATAGATAGACGTGGCGAGGCACTTATAATAATTATAGGGGCAGAGCAGGGGCCTAGAGGAAGGATTTCGTTTAGATCTCGTTGCTATCTCGGCAGAACATTGTGATTATGTAAGCATGTTTCGTGGCATTCAAACGCGTCCTGCGGTTGAACGAAACTCTAACATAACACTCTTTACCCCATGGCGGGCGTACGCCAACGAAAGACGCAACAGTCGTCTGGACCTTCTGAATCACCTAACCCTACTATTGACAACGTCCAGGATGATGAACATGTCCGTGATGTGTACCAAAATCCGGTAAGGGTGTCGTGAACTCCATGAGCGCTGTCAGGCTACTAACAATCATCATGGCAAACAGAGGAACAGAAACCCTGTAGAGGCAGTTCTTGACAGTCCCAGAGCGAGCGTAATTGTCGTATCGGTGCTCACATTTTTGGCGTTCATCCTGCGCTTCTACAAGATCAACCATCCAGACCAAGTTGTGTGAGCAGACCAGTTATTTAGTTTGTAGCCATCTTGCTCAACTCCTCTTTAGTTTCGATGAAGTGCATTTCGGAAAATTCGCCTCTCATTATATTCGTCGTGAATATTATTTCGATGTTCACCCTCCATTTGCCAAAATGCTCTTCGGTTTGGCTGGCTGGTTTGTTGGTTTCGACGGAAACTTCCAATTCGAAACTATTGGCGACAGTTATACGATCAGCAACGTTCCTTATGTGGGACTGCGAGCGCTTCCCGCAATCCTTGGCAGCCTTACTATCCCCGTTGTATACGCTATCATGAAAGAGAGTGGATATTCTACCATTATTGCGGCATTCTCTGCTTCCATCATCCTCTTTGGTATGCTTTATTTTTTGCCTTTAAGAAAATAGTTCTGACAAGTTGGCAGATAATGCACACGTTGCTCAGGCCCGCCTCATTCTCTTGGATGCGGCTTTAATATTCTTCTTGTCCCTTACCATCTACGCCTATATTCGTTTCCGCAAATACCGTCATTGGTGAGTTGGATTTGCTTTTTATGTAGTTTGCTGCCTCTAATCGAGTGACCCACAGCGAATTTTCCATAGAATGGTGGACCTGGCTTATTGCCACTGGAACTTTCATGGCGTTTACATGGGGCTCTAAGGTCAACGGTATCTTGACAGTTGTTACCATTGGCATTGCTGTCTTGATTGACCTCTGGGATGTTCTCGACGTTAGGAAGAACCCGTCCATTGTAAGCAATAAAATTATTCGGTATTTTGAAGTCACTCAGAAATTTCCAGGAACATTTCTGGAAACATTTCTCCGCACGGGCTGTTGGTCTAATTGTCGTGCCCATCATCATCTATTTGTCCTTCTTCTATGTCCACTTTGCGATTCTCACACATTCTGGACCTGGCGATACCTTCATGAGTCCCGCCTTCCAGGAAAGTCTTCTGGGTAACGAAATGTTGTTAAACAGCCAAGGTGAGCAAGATGTCTTGGAGCTAGTCAAGGTTACTAAAAAGACTGTCGTATAGAACTCCGCTTCTATGACACCATCACTATGAGGCACAAAGACTCTAAGGTCTTTTTGCACTCACATGTCGAAAGATATCCTTTGACCTACGAAGATGGGCGTGTCAGCAGCCAAGGTCTGTGATGCTTCATGATTATCTTTTGACAGTGTTCGAATCATATCATTTGTAGGTCAACAAGTCACTGGGTATGGTCACAACGATACTAACAACGAGTGGCAAATTGTACCTACAAAGGCTATCCCGGAAACTGGTCGCGGCCGGATTGTTCGGCACAATGATGTTATTCAACTCTTGCACGTCAACACCCGTACTCACCTCTTAACTCACGATGTCGCGTCCCCTCTCATGCCCACTAATCAAGAGTTTACGACATGGCCCAAAGACGACCACACGAGATACAATGATACCCTTTTCCAAGTTATTCTTCTCGACGGTCATGAAGGCCAGGCGTGGAAAAGCAAATCAGGCTACTTCCGTCTTGTTCATGTGCCCACCAAAGTCTCAATGTGGACACACAGGGAGCAGCTCCCAGATTGGGCTTTTAACCAGCTTGAAATTAATGGCAACAAGAACCCCACAGAGAAGTCCGCAACTTGGTTTGTTGACAACATCATCTCTGACGAAAGTAAATTGTTTTCATTTGTGTTATTATTTTCATTGATTGAAATCATTTTCGCAGATGGGGAAAGCGTTGAGAACCGTGATGAAAAGCTAGTTCACAAGGAGCCTAAAAGCATGAATTTCTTCAAGAAATTTGCAGAACTTCAACTTCTCATGTTGCAGCACAATGCTGGGTTGACAGCCCCGCATCCTTATTCAAGCAGCCCGATTAATTGGCCATTCCTACTCAGCGGTATCAGCTTCTGGACTGAGAGTGCAACCTCAAAACAAATCTACCTCATTGGCAATCTTGTTGGCTGGTGGACCTGTGTTGTTGCGTTGTCAATTTATGTTGGCATCCTTGGTGCGGACCTCCTGGCGAGGCGCAGAGGAATCGATCCCATTCCAGATGGTATGCTTCACGCTGAACAAGAGCTTTTATTTGTCTGATTTTTCGTGCAGCTCCCCGCAATCGTCTTTGGAACAATGCCGGCTTTTTCCTCTTAGTCTGGGGAGTTCATTATGCTCCCTTCTTCCTCATGAACCGTCAATTGTTTATACACCACTACCTACCTTCCCACCTTGCGTCTGCTCTCATTGCAGGTGCTGTTCTTAACTTCATTTTGAGTGACACCATCAACTACCCCATATCCGCCTACGGGCCGACCACGCGCGCTCGTCCAACCCAATACTCCGACATTGGTATCAAAGGGCCTGTAATCGTCATCTTCTTCGGTATTGCCATGCTTTTGATGTTCGGCTTCATCTCGCCCTTGACTTTTGGAACACCTGGGTATGTGCTAAATGCTTTTCCTGTTGACCTTCGACTGACAATAATTTTATCAGTCTGGACGGCGACACAGTTAACAGCAAGCGTTTACTCAGCACCTGGACGCTGCACTTCGCAGCCAAAAAGACCGCAGAGTCTGTGTGAAACTTACGCCTCTATTGATTTATGGATGGGCTGGAGTGATGTGGGGCTGTCTAGGTCATGCATATAGTTACAGTGCGCCTTGTAAATACATACAATAATTATATTTCGACGAGAACAATTGCGCGAGTTGAACAGACAGTATATACGTACGCGTGTTTAACCGATCAACGAACAGTTTGTAGCCGACTTGGCTTCAAACAAGCCCACCGACGGTCAACCCGTCACGACTACGGCTATAATGTTCGACGCACCCAGACCTGCGCAGCGATACGCACCCTCTTCTTCTAACGTTGGTTTTGGCGGGAGTTTTGTGGATGAGAACCCGCTGGCCAATTCCATGTATGACGATGGGTTGGATCCATGGAGCACTGCACCAAGCCCAAGTCCCACTCCTGTACCCCATAGCACCTCCTCTGTTTTCAGCTCGGTTATTGGTGCGATGCCTTACTCGTCTTTCCTTGACTCGAATTTTCCTGATTACTCTCCTTCTGCAGCCGACGCAACAGTGCCCACCATCTATAATACCGCCTTCGCCGCCGCCGATCCAGCCAATCTAGGAGAGGCGTCTGTGAATTCTCTATCTCGTGTCTTGGGTACCTCGTTACTTCCAGCTGGCACCATTGACAAGGTCAAAGCAGGCGATGATAGTGCTGCTTCCTTGTACTCATTCAACGTGTTCTTTTCAGATTGTTAACCTTGTGAGCTCTAAACCTCGGGTTTCAAAGCTTGAGTTCTTCGTTGCGTTGGCTCTTGTAGCTTTGGCACAAGCAGGGAAAGGTAACTTCTACCATTGCCGCGCAACGTCTAACTCATTGTGCTTCAGACGTCAGCATTGAACAAGTCGCGGCGCTATCGTCGCGAAATACCCTACCTGAGCCAGCACTCGATCTTTCCCAATTACAATCTTCCACTTCGAACTTTATACCTCGAACACCCGTTCGTGCGCCTACCTATGATCCATGGAATGCCAACCCTCGATATGGACCTCCCCCAGGAAGTTCAAGCGGATTTGACAGGGGCGGATTGGCGAACGGCCCTCCTTCGGGCTTAGCTGGAACAGGGTTACCCAAAGAATGGTGGAAGAAACAGGAGGTCATCAGAGTAAATATTCTTGGCCCACAGGGATTCATTTTGAATCGGTACATGGTGTATGAAATTACGACCGAAGTACGTGTTCAACAGCATTGTGCCTTGCTCTTGTTAAAATCCGCTAAAGCGAGGCACACCTCCTGTGCATCGACGGTATTCAGAGTTCGTATATTTGTGGGACGTTCTACTGCGACGTTATCCCTTCCGTCTATTCCCTGCCTTGCCGCCCAAGAGAGTTGGAGGTACGCTCATACCCTTTCATATTGTTTTGCTATCATTTAATCGACTTCGACTAGTGGATGAGCATTTCTTGGAGCAAAGACGGTAAGATTACTTGACACTGGTGAAAGATATCTCAGTAAAAACGAGCTTCAGACGCGGTCTTTCGAGAGCACTCACCTTTGTAGTGTGAGTTTCTGCAGCATGATGTATGTTATCGCGTTGATTTGTCCTACAGAAACCACCCTATCATCAGAGATGATGGCTTGCTTGCGGTGTTCTTGACCGAGTCATCGTTTGAAACATGGCGAAAGCACACAGCGGTCTCTTTGGACGAAGAATCTGTATCCAAGCGCGTGGATCGTATCGAAGAAATGAGCATTCCAAGCGATCTAGAGGATAAGCTCGTGTGCGTCCCGTATATCTTAATCAACATTATCTTTCTCATTCAGACTAATAGGACTATCCGTTTGAGGCTTAGTCCCTTGATCGAACAGTGGCAGAGAATATGTATCTTAGCGGAGCGCATTATGAGGAGGCGAGAAGCTGCTGCGGTACGGTCACCTACAGCCTTCCAAAGAGCCTATCTGCCGACTCACTTCTCGTTTTCATTTCCCGCCTTTTCTCTGACCCCCCCTTCCTCACCTCTTTCAACCGCTGCCTCTGCCTCGATCCTTTCCGAATCCTCAACCGCCCACCCTGACTCTATATATACAACACACGAAACGCATCCGCAGGGTGACCTGGCAAGACTTACCAACACTCTCAGGGCAGTTGCTGAGGTCAACGAGCGCTGCTGGAGAGGGGACGAGTGCGAGCTGTCAAATGGTGTGCGTCTAGGACTTGAACAGGTAGTCACCTATGCTCAAAGGCATTCTGAACTATCCGAATCAAGGGTGAGTTTAGCCAGCTTCTTCATAATGATAACCCTAAAGCCAATCTCAGACGCGAACTATGTTCGACGTAACTCTCGAAGCCATAAAGGTTTGTTTGTTGTCTAGCATGGAGGTGCCGTTCTCATCCTAAGATAGACCCAACGTGATCTTCACCTTGCTACGCGCGACCTACTCATCAGATATGACCGTCTGTCAATCGACCAAGTAGAACGACTCAAGAAGCGCGTAGAAGTTAATTCGTCGAAGCTCAATGACATACGAACAGCACAGAAAGATGGATGGGAAGAGGAAGCTGACCGATATACCAGCCTTGTTGAGAAGGACCAAGCAACCATTGCTGCACAGCTCAGCAGGCGTGTATTTATTCGCGCATCGTGAGTGGGCTTCTTGTCTAAGCATGATAACATCGTCTCAACCCCTATATCAGGATGTGGCACGAGCTACGTGTCGTGCTCCACAACCGCGAGAATACCCTCATGACTCAGTTGGTACAGACTTTCTCTCGTGATGAACGGGAATTCGCAGAAAATGTGTTAAACAATTGGATCTCACTGGGAGAGGCTGTCGAACAAATGCCTTACGAATAATATGCCACGATCCTTGAACGAGTACTTATGAGTTATGATCTTTGCCTTACGAACCTTACACTCACACACGGATGGTTGGAGAGGACTGATTCTTCTTTGTTTTACCAACTCTAATTTTAAATTTATGACTATAGCTGCGTGTGTTCTGCTTTTCTTGAAAGGTTCGATAGATATGTGCTAGAGAAATCCATGTACTTGAGTTATGTAGAACGTTCTTGTCGCATTAACGTTGCTAGAGTATAGTCGTTGGTGATAAATATGATAAATATTCATTTCCATCCCCAGGAAATCCTGACCTCGCTCTTGTGGGATGCCTTGAAGCCCAATATATCAATAGGATGGTATGTGTGTTCCTTGTTCTTGCCCTTCCTATACAGCGCACGAACCATCTCGAGCTGAGTGCCTGCTGCGATCCCTTCTGCCGATCTACAGCGAGACTCGACCATTTCTGCAACTGCGCCGTCCGTCGTCGTGCACCGGCCAAGTACGAGCTTTTTTAGTCGAGGTAGTAGTAGATGGCCAAAGCTACTCCACGGAGAACCGATAGGCACCATAAGAGCTTTTACGAAACTGTCTTCGATCCCGTCAGCGAAGATGTGTAACTCCCGAACGCTCTGAAGACAAGGCAGGGAAAGGTATTGAATGACTTCCTGCGACGGCTGCCGTCTGTCGTTCAACCTGAAGGTTTCGAGCGTGCAACCTGAGCGAACACAGAACTCTTCCAGACCGAGAAAATTGTGAAGAAATGATCGCCGATGCATGACCCGGATGAAACGAAGACCGGGAAGATGGAAATGGGCCAAGAAATCTGCGAGTTCGCAATACGGTACGACGTCGAGATGAGTCAAGGTCGGAATTGATATGATCTCAGAAACTGCACAGCGTGCAGACGGTGCCTTGACGTCAATCCGAAGAGTTGCAATCCTGCAACAGCATCTAACAATCGCGAGACAGTCTTCTAGTCTAATAGGGCACCATAGATCCAAATGAACTAGCTGGAAAAACGGAATATTCATCATGCTCGATGGAACTCTCTTGCTTTTCCAAGCCAATTTCCGAAGCTGCGTCATATTCATCAAGGCCCAGGGAATGCACTCCACGATGTCATAATTTTTGCAGAGCACTGTGTCTATCATAAGAGATTCTAGCATTGGTGTATGGCTCACGCTCAAGAAGAGTTCTGCGAATGTCCTCGAATTGCCAAAGATAATCCCGACTTCTTTCCAACGCTGGACCTGAGTCATGATCACCTCCATGAATCTGTTCTCTGCAGGAGGTGATATCTTGAATGTAAGAGGTCGTGCACGAGATCGTTCCAGAAAGAGATGAAGCATCTTCTGATGAAAGAGATGTTTGCCACTGGATCGTTTGACCGCAGAGAATTCGTTCCAGAGTATAGACAAGCTCAGGGCGGTTCGGCGCCAGTGCCGGCAGACCTGACAAAGAACGAGAGGTGCTTCTCCACGCTGCGTACGACGTGATAGATCAGGGGAAAGGCACTGGACAAAAATCTCGTAGAGGACATCATAGGGCAAAAGACCATAGCAGGTGCGAGGCGGGTTGTCAGGGTCATATTCGAATTTCGGAGGCGCGCAGGTGTCGTATAAGTACGCCGCTGGGATGAGCTTAGTGTCTTTGGGAAGAGTAGCAGGTTTTATGACGGTCATGTACTGAGGCGCCAGATGACTAGTAGACCCCCCAATAGTATGGCCTCCCAACTTGATTCGAAGCGGTTCTACGGGAGGAAGCTCAACCAGATCAGCATTTTTTCCTTGACTCAGCAAAGGCGGTGAGACAACAGGGGCCTGCATTTGTCTTCTCCGTTGGCTCCGTGTTCGAGAGCTCGCGGACGCGCGAAGTTTTGTGGAAGTCGCCTTGAAGCGTGATGCGGCTAAGGTACGAGAATGTTTCGACATTGCGGATAAGCGAGTGGTGAAACAAGTTCTCTGGGTATGGCTATTAAGTATGGGACGTAAGGTACTGATCAAGAGTCGAGCCTTTTGCGTCCTGCACTTGCATCGGCCTAATCCGGATTCCGACAAAGATTCTCACCTGCGAAGTAGGTCTTCCCTGATGATGCGCCACAATCCTCTCCATATTCTCCAGTGCTCTTGTAGGCAATATCCCATCGATTATCAATTCGTATTTAACAGTTTTGCCCCAGCCACCGTGCCACTTGCGCATAATCCTGCCGACCATCCATCACTGCGATATCGTTATCCATCACGAGTTTCAAAACCATCCAAGTTTCACGCCAATATACGTTTCCCGTCCTCACAACTCACCAGCCCATTGACTATGCTGGATACTAGAAACACAGTCAGAAGTTGTCACCAGTAACGGAGCAAAGAATCATACTTGATATTAATCCATTTTGTTCTTCCCCCCGCACTATATCGAGGATAATATTATCGATATCGATATCTACATACAGTTGGCGGTCGGCCAAGTCTCCAGATACCAAAGCTCCACAACGATATAAATTCGCCAAGAATAACATCAGGAGCCATTGTGCATTTTTCAAGAGGGCAGTATGATGTAAAGGTTGATGCGTTGTACAGTGTGGATACTTTCGGGGAAAAAAATGCTATTTACTGCTCAGCATGGCAGGATCAGTGCCGCCCGTATAAAAATAAACGTGTTGCTCACTCTGTTACAAAATATATTGATATAGTGAGAAATTGTATTGGCCAGCCGAACAATGGAGCCTAAACTCAATCTTCAGCCTCTTGTTCCCGTATCTCTCGTTCTAGCCGTTCCCTCTCCGCCTGCCTTAAACGCATTAGCGTTAAAGCCTCGTAATCAATACCAGCGGATGACACATCTGCTGTTTTCGGCGGCGGCGGGGGCAATATATCTGGCTGTCAACGAATCAGCAAGCAGAATGGATGAGCAGAGACAAGGACGTACAAAGGATGACGGGAATGATGAAAATGCCGATGCACCATTTATTGGATTTGTTTCTGGATGCACGGGTGCACCTTGATCTACCCTTGTCGTACTATCACTTTGATTTCGAGACACAGGCGGCGGTGGGGTGCCCAGCTTTCCCATCTTCTTCAGCCACACCAGTATTGGAGGTTCCTGACCCCCAACCCAGCCCACCTCAATCCCATCCAGACCAGGTCCTGGCTTGCCGGTCGCACATACCGCGGCAAACGCGTCGCCGATTTGTTTAAAAGGAACAAGGGCTGTCCCAAATTTTGCTGGTTTGTTGGCCGCCTTCTTCGGGGGCTTCAATGACAATACAATTGAGTCTGTGTCTATCTGCCCAAACCTCGCCATCACCTTCGCGATGGACTCGGGGGTTGTGAGGTCAGGATGTGACTTGAGATTGTATTTCAGTCGAACAGTCGTATCCAATGGATCTTTGAGGTGGTAATAATGAGTTGGTTTGCCCAAAGTGGAGAAACGTGGTCTAATACCTAATGATGGGGCGGCCAACTCATCTTCCTTAGCTTCCTCTGCAGCCCTTCTCTGTTCTTCCTCTCTTTGCCGCAGTTCACGTTCCTTCTCCTCCCGAAGTCTCCGCCCTTGATCTTTAATTTCCTCCGTTTCATGCCAACGCCGCACTTCTTCTTTCTGCTTTTCCAGCTTCGCCTTCTTAAAATCTCGCTCTCGTGCCTCCAGCTCCTCCACCATATTCTTCCGTTTATTGTCATACGACTTAAAACGTTCGGCACGAGCCTGCTTCAGACGTAACTTTGCATCGAGTGCGAGGCGCCGCAATGGGTCAAGAAGGAGTTCATATGATTGATTCAACTCGTGGAACTTGCGTGCTGTAGACAACAAAGGAAAACCATATAGTCAGATATTAGAGACGGATTGGATTTAAAACTTGCCAGCATCTGCATTGTTTGGGTTCTAGAGTAGAAGTAAGTATTGACCGCATTCTCGAAGTAACTTGAAGGCCTGCGTACCCTGTCTGGGTGAACTTTGAGTGAACGCTTACGATACGCGGTTTTAATCTCTTGCTCAGAGGCTTCGACTTTGACGTCGAGGAGTTCGTAGGGGTTTACCTCCACCTCTGTAGACATCGTAAGCCGCGAGATGTTGACAAGTAGTGAAGTGAAGTGAATTGAGAAAGCGGAGTTGGAAAATCGATACGTACGGAGTAAGCCCCTATCTTTACACTTACTATGCTAGATCGACGACTGCTGTACAGCGCCGGCATCCATTGCTAGAACCTCAGTCTTGCGTCTTTTCCACGACGAAGAAAAATTCATCCCATTAGAAAATACCTCTTAATTAAATTAACATAGATGTGCTACGTATTTCTCAATAGTGGGAACAATATGTACATTATCGTACAAGATTTTGAACAGGAGTGCCACCAGGCCGGTGACTTTTAATAAGTAGCCTTCCTTCCCGTGAGTATCTGTGGATGATATTAAAGACTTTGAGTCCTAGAATTTGTGTCGACCCGTCCGAAGGCACGTTTCGACGCCTATATATGGTGCAGGTCATTGATTGAAAACAAAACAGTGTGGCAGAACAAAGTGACTCACAGTTCCCAGCAGTTTTCGAGAATCTAAATCCCAAAGGACACCTTGACCAATCTGATCTCTGATGTAGCCCATCGCTGAAAGCGGATCCTCCATCACCATGTATAAAACAATTGGGCTCTCTTGCAACCTTCCAAGGGTTGAAAGAGATTTCAGACGTTTTATCGAGTTTAGGTGGAGTTGATCAGGTTGACAATATAACAAAAGAAGTCGTTGAAGGCTTTTGCCAGTGACCAGCAAACGCATAAAAATGGCTGCCTCGGTGCCATCCACACTGTACCGCCACCTGGGCTCTATGAGCGCTAGATGCGTCAGGTGAGGTAGTTTTCCAATATGACCAATGAACTTTTCATCCACTAGAGGGCCATCGAGGGCGAGACGACGAAGGCCCGCCCATTCGGGCCAGAAAGGGTAGGGTTGCGAGACTTGCATAGGTGAATACCCCGTTCTTGTGAAGTCTTCAAGACGAGAGCAACATCTCAACGCCTCACGCACTGAAGTGGACGAATCCAGCTCGTTGCCCGGGATGTCCAGGGCTAGGCGACGCAATACTGGTCCAAGGACACGTATTAAATTGGCGGCTGATGAAAACCTGCCGGTAAAGTTTCTTAGCCAGAGCGACGTGGAGAAGCCGCGAAGGTTGGGTGGAGCAGAGATAAAAGTGCGGAGTTCACGGTCGGAAGAAATGACAATTGTGGAATAGAGAATGGGTCTGACGATGTCAAGCACAGTGTGATTGACGAGCGAGAGCTGTAAAAGAGCGTGTTTAACGTCTAGCTTGTGACCATACTGAAGCGGGTGCTGCGGAAAGGCAAGAACAGTTACGATCTCGTGGATCAGTTCAATGGGGAGGTCGATCATGGGTGATGGTAAACACGTCGCGACCTTGCGACGTGTTCGGAAATCGGATTTCAGTGTGACCAGAATTGTGCTGAGTAATCAATTGCGTAATTTGTAAGACGGGTCGTTGCCGCGATCGAGTAACTCCCTTGCTCCTTGCTCTCTGCGGTTGACAAGTTCAACTTGTCGTGGGCTCACCCCCTGTGAATCACATCTCACATACGGCGCTACCCACTGGTCGGAACACTTTCTCTCTTTACTTATCCCATCCTTTTCCCATCTGCATTCTGATTTACATATTGACATCTTCATTCACACGACCATCGCACCATGTCAGGGCTCCTTAGCAATCTATGGGCTGGCTCCCGTACTTCATTATCTCATTCCTTATCTGAGAGCTCATCCAAACCTCTCATGATGGACTCTCAATCCTCATCCAAGGAGGGCGCTCTCGACGAGCCACTAACTGAGAAGTGTGAGCTCAGGATCGAAGGAATGACCTGTGGGTCATGTGTAGAGGTATGTGATCATTCATCCCGCAGTCGCAACAATGAGCTAACTTTTCTGCAGGCCATTGAAGGCATGCTACGAGACCAGAAGGGCATACATAACGTCAAGGTCGCTCTCCTTGCAGAGCGTGGTCTCATTGAATATGACCCAGCTCATTGGACAGTAGACAAACTAGTCAACGTATGTTCACTGTGTTATACTCATATTTCGCTGTCGTCTCACAAGTCTGGCAGGAAATATCCGACATTGGTTTCGACGCTTCCTTTATCCCCCCTGTGCGCGCTGACACTGTTACACTTCGGATATATGGCATGACTTGTTCCTCGTGCACATCTACCATAGAGTCCGGACTATCGTCTGTTCCGGGAATAACTTCTGTGGCCATCTCTCTTGCCACGGAGACATGCACAATTGATTTCGACCGCACTCTGATCGGGCCCCGCGAAATGGTTGAACGAATAGAAGACATGGGCTTTGATGCCATGCTCTCTGATCAACAAGACGCCACTCAACTTCAATCACTCACGCGTACGAAAGAGGTACTAGAATGGCGAAAACGCTTCCTCTGGAGTATTACTTTCGCCCTGCCTGTCTTTTTCGTATCTATGATCGGTCCACGCATTCCGTACGTTAAATCAGCCATTGCTTTCCACCTTTTCAACGCCGTCTATCTTGGGGATATCCTGGAACTCATAATTACTACTCCTGCGCAATTCTGGGTTGGTTCCAAATTCTATCGGAGTGCATACAAGTCTCTTAGGCATGGAAGCGCAACGATGGACGTTCTTGTCATGCTGGGGACTTCAGCAGCATACTTTTATTCCCTCTGTGTCATGCTATTGGCCGTATTTAATACCACACCCAACTACCGCCCATTCCTCTTCTTTGAGACAAGCACCATGTTAATCATGTTTGTCTCGCTTGGTCGATACCTCGAAAATAAAGCCAAGGGTAAAACCAGTGCTGCCCTCACGGATCTCATGTCTCTTTCCCCTTCTATGGCGACAATCTACACAGATGCTCCTGCCTGCACCCAAGAAAAGAAGATCGCGACTGAGTTAGTCGAGGTCGGGGATACAGTCAAACTCGTCCCCGGTGACAAAGTTCCTGCCGACGGTACAGTCATCAGAGGATCCTCAAGTGTCGATGAGAGCGCTATCACTGGCGAAGCCATCCCCGTTCTTAAACAAGTCGGAGATGCTGTCATCGGAGGAACAGTCAACTGGCTAGGGACTTTTGACATGATTGTGACACGGGCTGGGAAGGACACGGCACTCTCGCAGATCGTCCGGCTTGTCGAAGAGGCCCAGACCTCGAAGGCCCCCATTCAGGCGTTTGCCGATCGCGTTGCTGGTTATTTCGTGCCAACAGTCGTCTCACTCGCAGCAATCACATTTATCGGATGGGTCATCGTCACGAACGTAGTGCGCGAGGAGAGCCTTCCTAAGATGTTTCTGAAGCATGGTGCCAGCAAGCTTGCGGTGTGCCTCCAGATGTGCATCAGCGTCGTCGTTGTAGCCTGCCCGTGCGCGCTAGGTTTGGCGACCCCGACTGCGATCATGGTCGGTACTGGAATCGGTGCCAAAAATGGAATTCTCATCAAGGGTGGACGCGCATTAGAAGCTAGCAAATCCATCAAGCGAGTCGTCATGGATAAAACTGGTACTGTGACCGTCGGGAAGCTCAGCGTTGTTGGTGTACACTGGGTACCAAGCGCAGCTGATAGCCGTCTTGCGGTCAACAACGATGAGATCTATGCTGGAGATGCAGGTTTGGAAGGTTTGTGTGCAGATGGTGCAACGGGCCGGAGGGAGGTATTTGCCATGGTTAGTGCAATCGAGGCAAAATCGGAGCATCCTCTCGCCAAAGCCATTGCGGTGTATGGCAAAGACATGCTCGGAAGGGAAAGCCCCGCAACCAATGTGGAGACTTTCGAGAGTGTTACTGGCGCAGGTGTCAAAGCGATTGTAACCTGTGCAGGTCGCAAGTACACCGTTCTTGTTGGCAACGCACGGTTCATCGCACAATCTGAGGACGCATACATGCCGAACTCCCTTTCGAACTACCATGATCAAGAGACTCAGCTGGGACGCACAGTCATTTTTGTTTCCATCCTGCCAAAACCAAATTCTGCACTTCCCCTACCACTCCTCGGTATATCCCTGTCGGATGCACCCAAAGCATCGAGCAAATACGCCATCAAGGCCCTTCATGCGATGGGTATTGAGGTAAATATGATGACAGGCGATGGAAAAGCGACAGCACTCGCCATTGCCAAGCAAGTTGGCATCAGGCCTGAAGGTGTTTGGGCTGAGATGAGTCCAGGTGGAAAGGCGGCCATGATCACTGAACTCATTGAGAAGCACGGTTCTGGTGTTGCAATGGTATGTTCTTCTTCATCTATGCGTGTTCTATGAACCGACGTATAATTCTTAGGTTGGAGACGGAATCAACGACTCGCCCGCGCTGGTGGCATCAACCGTAGGCATTGCACTTTCCTCTGGAACCTCTGTTGCAATCGAGGCAGCCGATATTGTTCTTATGCGCTCCGACCTCTTGGATGTTGTTGCAGCCCTCCATCTCTCGCGTAGTATCTTCTCCGTCATCAAGCGAAACCTCATCTGGGCGTGCATCTACAACATCTTCGGTATTCCTCTCGCCATGGGCCTCTTCCTACCGTTGGGACTTTACATGCACCCAATGCTTGCTGGAGCAGCGATGGCATTCTCCAGCGTCAGCGTTGTGACAAGTTCCCTCACCCTTAAGTGGTGGCGACGGCCGCAGAGCAGCATCATGCCTGATGATGAACTCATCGATACCACCGGTAGTGGCGTTGGCTGGACGGGTATGTTCATGGACAGTGCAGGTACAGTTTTCGATGGCGTGAGAGGACTGATGAGTGGGAGAAGAGGTTATGGATACAGTCAGTTGCCTTTAGAAATGAGTACCACTCTTGGTTCTGCTGCCCGTGTTTAATTTCTGTGGGATATTTATTTTCGTTATCTTATGTACCGTTGCATGTACCTTGTACAATGTTGTTGTCACAGTAAACGTGGAGGAGGAGCAAGTGGTACACTGATTGATGTCAGCTGTGCATGGTACCTTCGACCTGGTCATGATTACTAGCAACCCTTACTCGCCGGATTTTAGGAGCACACGAAGCAGTTCTTCCTCACATGGCCCTCTAAACAAAAAGTCGGCCCTTCCGTCGCGCTCTGTCGGATCCAGGTTGAAGAGGGCAACTTTTCCTCCATGGCCCTGGACATCATACATGTATGAAGCTGCGGGCTGTACCTGTAGATCAAGTACACTGCATATTAGTCGCGGTCGACACGATGAAGAATCTCCTCACCGTCAGAGATGTCCCGACAATGATACACAAGTCTGCCTTGGATGCCAGACGATCAATATATTCAAGGTAACAGGGTTCTTCGCCAAACCACACTACACCGGGGCGCGCAAGAGCGCCGCACAGGGGGCAATGAGGGAGGTCGGCTTCAGGGATATCATTTGACCTCGATCCAGCATCATGATAGCCTTCAAAGTGGGAATTCACTTCTCCCAGAGCGGGACAGAGAGGATTTGAGAGGTCCTCCACGGACCATCTACAGGACTCGGAAGTACATTTCACATCGAAGAGTCGCCCATGCATCTGCAAGACGGAGTCCCGCCGCGGACGGTCAGCGGGCGACTTCTCTTCACGTAGATCATTGGAGAGGGTCTCCAACGCATTGATTGAGAGCCGGTCGACATTTTGGGTGACGACATAAAAGGACTCTGCATTCGGTGCGATTTTCTTCAAGTAGTTCGGGATTGACATTTTCGCGAGTATTTTATGAGCCTCGTTGGGCTGAGCAGCGAGGGCCCTGGTCGATATCAAGGAGATTCAACGTCTTGTAGAATGCTTTACACTTACTTCACCCTACGATAATGATAAAACTGCTACACAAGAGAAGGATTCTCCTCAAAAGCTTAAGGGGTGGCCAAACTGATGGCGTCGAGTGAACGCCACATTCCACCGCCATTTCTAAAAGTCGGAATTCCTAGAAACCAAAATTAGTCCTGGAGCAAAAAAAAAAAAAAAAAAAAGACCACAGGAGAACTGTGTCATTGTTGGTAGACATTCAGTCCTCATACCTGAAGCAGCAGATAGGCCAGCACCAGCTAGAACTACAATATTCTGGGCGGCGTGTAGGACTTCCTGGAACTGATTTACATCACTGCTGGGATGCGATACAGAGATTGGTTTTTTTCGAGAATGATAATTAGTTGTTGTATGCATTCTGAGAAATTTCAGTGGCGAGTAAGCAGAGGAAGTTTGGTATTAGAACCTGTCTGAATTAGGCTGAACTTCAAGTCTTGTTCGTCCAAATAAACAATTGCTTGGTCTTTCACTCTGTCTAGTGCTGAGTGGGGCGCTTCAATTCTGTCTTTCTGGTCACGCAAATTTAGAGTCTTGCTTCCGCCTGTGATATACGCCGGCAACGTTACAATGATTATGACGTTGAGGTCCTGGAGACCGTCGTGATCAGGTTAGATATCTATCTGATCCTCACAAGTTGGATCTTACCTACATGGTGCTTTAACATTTAGATGTCGAACCTCCTACATCTGCCTTTCTACGACGTCCCTTCAACGCGTGACGAATGGAGGGCCATTTTGACCTCGCCCTTCATGCATCTCAAGTACTCGGTGACTCTTCACCGCTCGGAATCTAGCAGCATGCCAATCAGTGGGTCCGAATCCATTCGTTGCAGCTCACCTTCAGGAAATCGCGAATTCATGGGCTAAAAACAGGTAATGAGAATGTTGTACAGCTCATGAGAGAGGAGCGACGTCAGCATACATGGGAGAAAGGCATCAAGGGTCTAAGCGTACTCCTATCGCAACCACCAGAGATTCTGTACGAGGTAAGCTGCTCGATATACGAACCCCTGGTTTTAACAGTCCGACCGTCTTTTCGTGCACAGGCTGCACAGCCCTCGGTCCGCATTCTTCTGGTTTCTTTCTAGTCGGATGGGACGAGCTCCTAGAGCACAACAAGACCTGTCCTAATCTCCAGTCGTCTTATCCTTTTTTTAGTGAACGAGCGTGGTTGAAGTGCTGTAGAAGGACTTTTGGATGTTTTGGGACTCGATACCACTGGTAATCTTGTTAAGACACTTGACGAGGATATGGGCAGGGCATTCAGGTGTAGGGTTTGCCCACCAGATCCAGAGAACCAAGATTCGTTAACGTGGAGGGAATGTGTAAGTGTATGCATATCAGTTGCTTGGTGTTAGTGCTCATTAGTTTTTGCAGGTATCGTAATGGAGGGGACGCGGAACATCAAGAGCCGAATTGGACGGCACCAGTAGTACCTGTAAACGAATTGTTCAGACGGTAGAATTTGGTAGATGCATGTACAATAAATATCAATTATAATAAATCACCGATTCCATTAGACCACACCATGGCAAGCATAGGCAGCGTCTTCCTCGGCGACGTAGCACGCCACCGCATTCTCTCCAACTCCTCCCACTCTTCTCCATCGTCCTCCCCACCGCCTTCCTCCCCCCCTTCCTCCTCCATCGCAGCCGTCTTCCCCAGATCCCTCTCCCAGTCTCCACCCACAATGACCAGCACATCCTCACAAACGATCCCTTCTAAACAACCCAAGCATCCACCAGCACCGATCGACCCGCGCCTGGCACTCGACCTCCGATTGCGCTGGCTCGAGGCGCTCCTCGTCGGTGTTGGACCCGTCAACAAGCGCAGCAAAACCGAGGAGCCAGGCCACGCGCACGCGCACAACACGTTGTGCCGCACCGCCGAGGACCTACAACGGCGCCTAGACGCGGTCGTCGCGTCCAACGACGGTCTCAAGCGGTTCGTCGCCCAGTGTGCGTCCCTCCCTCCCCCTCCTGTCCTGTCCCCCTGATCATCATATCATCCACACACACCAGACGACCAGCACGCGCACCTCCTCACGCCCTCCTTCGCGCTGGCCCAAGGCCTCGACCCCGCGTCGGAGGAGAGCACGATGTCCCCCGCGGAGCTCGAGGCGCTGCTGGTGGAGATGGAGCCTGACATCCGTGCGGCGGAGCGCGACATGCGGGAGATCAAGCTTCTGGAGAACAAGGGCGTGACGGGGGCTGGGAAGCTGGGCTGTACGTTTCTCTTGCCAATCTGCTTTCAATGTATTTGAGAGCTAATACACTTTATTTATTGACTTGCCTCAGCATACGAAGAGTTCCAACCGCGTCTTGATGAGCTCCTAGCGCAGCACCAGGCCAACGCGGAACTCGCAGCGTCGTTGGAACGACGCACGGCTGCGCTTATGGAGCGCCATGCAACTCAGGTATGTATTGTATTATATGTCGGAAACTCAAGTTACCTACCTATGCTACAGGTGGACACACTATCTGAGCTGTTCGTCGCATGGGACGACACCCTAACTGAAGTAGAAGACAAGGTGACGCGACTCGAAAAGGAGCGCAACGAACGGCGACGGCTAGGCCTGGAGTAATAACGACTGCCTTTATACCCTGCTTATCTGTATACTATGCCTGCCCAAAAGCCACATAGGTGGAGACTAATTGTTGACGATACGGATAGACGAGTTGCATGCCTGTAGCTTGTAATCACGCGATCAGAAGGATCGTCTCGTAGTTGCGAGGTCACCACGACCCCACAATATGCATTATAAAATATTGTTGCATTAGATAGTCTGTAGTATGTACGATACCTCTAACCGGTGGTGTACCCCGCGCTGCTCCTGCCCGACCGACCATACTCCACCTCGGCCATACCGAGCTCCGGCGGGGCATGGGGGTGCTCCTCGCCTTTCACATCAAACACATTGCCGAGTCCCGCAGGGAACGTCGACGTCGGGAGACTCAAGAGGTGGTTCGGCACACGGGTGAGGTACACGCGGTGAAGCGCGTCTTCTGCTGCGCGGAACTCGGCCATCCTGAGGGAGGAGCCAAAGCCCTCACCGAGTTTGTCCGCGCCGGAGTAGATGCCGACAACGAACACGGGAGAGTTTGTGAAACGGCCTGTTTCTTTGAGAAGGCTGGGAGGGAGTGTGCACGTGAGCAAAAAATGACGAAGAGGAAAGAAAAAGGGCGCACCGGGATCTTGGGTACTCTCGCTCGAGTTTTTTGACCATTTCTAGCAGGGCTCTTTTGGGATTGCGGAATTTGATCATGGACCGGAGGTCGATGTCACGGGAGAGGAAGTAGGAGTGCGCGAATTGACGCGCGGAGGTGATGGAGCGGTGCTCATATATGAGTGCTGTTAATGAGCGTGCAACGGAAGCGAGGGCGTCCGAGTTGTTAACGTCGGCCTAGGAATTTTTTTTTTTAGCAAAAGCTAAGAGAGCATTAGAAAAAAAAACACGCACTGAACGATGCCAACGGACGAGGGGGGCTGCGCCCATTTCTTGTGCGACAGCTGCACAGGTCATGGTGCCGACGTGTGCGCTGACTGCTGCCTTGTACACGCGGGTTGGTAGATGGGGGTATGCGGTATGTACGAACTCTGCAGCAAACATGCCGAGGAGAGCATTACCAAGGGGAGCAAGCAACGCATTTGTTGCTGCTGGACGCTGGTTGGGGGCAAAATGCCTCTGGAGGGGGAGAAAGGAGGGATGTGTGCAAACGCGGAGAACAGCCTCTGGGGTAGAGAGGACTGAGGCGAGGCCTATTCTGTGTGCAAAGGCAGAGAGGGCGGAGGGAGGGGGAGGTTGTGCTTGGGCCCATATTTCTGGTGCAAACTGGGGCTGAGGGATGTCGTGCTGTTTCCAGATGGCCTGAGTCGGTGGAAAACGTGAGAGATGTGAAGTAGAGACGGACGCGAGCTTGGCTGCCGTCGTCACCAGCCGTGTCATCGTGAGCTCAGGTTAATACCAACAACGACCGACCCAACTCAATATTTTTTGATCTCGGCAACGCCCGACCCCCTCCCGCCACATCCAAAAATACATTCCCTCTAGCCGACTTGAACGACTGACCTCGTCATAACAGTACTAGTGACGCGCTCTACCAACTGAGCTAAGAGGGACTTGCACAACTCTTCCTCAATAATTGTCATCCACCTAGTTCCATAGAGATACCTGCATACATACATGTAAGTCCAAAATACTACCCTACTTCTTCTCAGTAACATCGTCCTCTGCATCACTTGCCATAGTCCTCCTCGAGAACGACGACGCCGCACTGCTCCTCAACACACTCGACGGCCTCCTCACCGGGCTTCCACTCAACCTATTCACAGCCTTGATCGTCGGCGACCCAGGCGCCGGCGGGCTCCCCGACACACTATTCCTGTTACTGAAACTCGACGCTAGATTCGCAACATTCCCCGACCTCGGACCACGCGTCACCCTCGGTGCCCTCGTCGTCCCACTCTGCGCCGACCCCGCACGAGACAAGGTACTTCGCCCCGAAGATAGCGTCAGTTCCTCGGGCGGCGACGGGCTTCTCGATGCAAACTTGGTCGGAGACGGACTTGGTGCCCCCGAAGCCCGTTTTACTGGCGTGGGCGGTATCACCGTGGTCGACGGTGTAGCTGCAGGTGCCTGTACGGGCGGCGGAGAAGGAGGGGGATCGACGAACGTAGGCCGAGGTGGCGCTTCATAATCCACCTCGGGAGGAGGTTCCTTGAACGTAGGTCGCGGTGGCAGATCATCCAATTCAGGCGGGGGTTCTTTGAAAGTGGGCCTGTTAAGCGGGGGCGAGATGGCCGCCGGCGGAGGCGGGGGCTGGACTGCCGGCGGCGGAGGGGGAGGAACAAGAGCAGGTGTCGGTGGTTCCGGAGCAGTTGAGGGTAGAACCGGAGGCGGAGGTGGCGGGACCAGGGCTGCTGCGACCGGCGCAGGTGCAAACACAGGTGGTGGCGGTGGTGGCGGCGTTGACAGTCCGACGGGCAGAACAGAAGGCGGTGACTTAGGCGACTTAAGAAGGGATGGGTTCTGTGCAATCTGCTGCGCAGCCAAGAGCTGCTGAGCATCGGCACCAACAGAGATACGACTTCTGCTCAAGCGCATATCCACAGGTGCCGTGCGTTTGCGGACGGGGACTTTGCGCTCCGACTCACGCTTCTTCCGGCTAATTGTGGGAGGAAGGATCGCGTCATAGTCCTTGACAAGGTCGATGAACAATACTAGTAGTCACAACATATGAATAAGAACAGGGTACAGTATTTTGAGGAAGAAACGTACGAGTAGGGTGACGGTCCTGGATCGATATTTGTGTCTCGACCTTGGGACGAACGATCGCTACAAACGATGAGTAAACTCTCGCAAGCGATACTTCATCTCACTCACTTCGGCCAATTGAAAGCGCCAACTTTGTAATATAAACCTCATCAGCCTCCTCTACGGTCGTACTCTCAATCAAACTAAGTATAAAATCAGTATGACACTCCAAAAGTAAAAAGTCAAGAAACTCACGCCCTCAAATGCTTCACCACAACATCCAACACATACAAATGAACCCTTGGGAGCCTCTGCAGTGCCGCACTTAAGCTCTGTATATGTTCCTCATGTGACGTCTCCG
The DNA here is from genome assembly GCA_018221635.1 of Tephrocybe sp. 10521TJB. Lineage (NCBI taxonomy): Eukaryota > Fungi > Basidiomycota > Agaricomycetes > Agaricales > Lyophyllaceae > Tephrocybe > Tephrocybe sp. 10521TJB. The sequence goes on along the minus strand of JABAJS010000023.1, from coordinate 78,581 downwards.
CCTCCTTAGCTGCCGACGATCCGACAGTAGGATATAATTTACGCAGTTCATCCCAGCCCTCGTACAGCGCCAAAGGAGGGTCGAGTTCCAAAATCCACAGCTTTACAGCGCTAGCAATAGCAGGTGCGTCATATTTAGCCACCAAACCAGCCGGAATGGGCTGGTCAACGGGCAGAGCATTGAGTGCCTCACGGAGGTGGTGCACAACAGGCAAGGGAACTTCATAGATCCACGACTTGCGGCGTTCTACAACATAAGAGTAAGCTCACAATTAATCCCACACGCACCACGAATCACAAACTCACCTGCATCATTAGGCAGCCTACCGTACGCCTCATGCAGGCCCTCCAACAACGCCGTAAGCACAGGCGGCACGAGTTCCTTCTTCTCCTCGCCAGTAGTCAACGCATGCCAACCGCCCTCTGCCCAGCGCCTCAGATCAATCCCAAACACCACATCCGACTCATCGTGCGCGATACTCTCATACACGTGTGCACCGGGACGGAACGGGCCCGTGCGGTAACGCTCAATGAGCGCTGTGAGGTCATTCTCGGGCTGATAAGACGCGACAAGGGTTGCTTGGCGCTCGAGGGATGGCTCGAGGGACTTGGGGAGGTTGGAGAGCGTGCCTTGGTATTGGAGAAGCACTAGTGGAGGGTTCATTATTTCGTTGAAATTAATTAAAAGAAGAAAGAAAATATACCAGTCTTCACCGCACGCAGACGTTCCGTCTCCCAACGCTGGAGTAGCTTAAGCGTCTCCTCAAGGCGCTCTTCGAGTGCAAGTCGTTGCCTATCCAGCTTCCGCACCGCAATACGGTACGTATTATCGGCAACATCTGCCTCATGCCTTGCTCTTACGTAGGCCGGCTCCCCGCTGTTCGCATTGTTCAAAACTTTGCTAACAAGGTTAACAAAGTTTCCTCCCGTGCGCTTGATGGCTTCGGTCTGCAAGCCCCTCACTCCCAGCGTAACACCATTCTGCTCTGGCGGCTGTTTAACATCCAAGCTAAATGCCTATAAAAAAATTTGAGGTCAGAAGGGGAAGCGTACATTAAACGCGCTGGAATGTAGTTTAGTACCTTGGGCCGGAACTGGTAAAACGCCTCATCAGAATGCTCGAACTGGTTTCCAAACTCCCCAATCCGACGCAGGAGCCCCTCGCGTTCCGTCAATTCACGCGCCGCGTTCTCCGCAAGATCAAGGTTCCCACCAAAGCCAGGCACGTTGACATTGAGCCACGACACGAGCTCATCCCCGCTGAAGCAGTCCTGGTACTCGCCAATGAGGGGGAAGCGCACAGGCCGCAGTGGGAGCTCCGCAGCGGCTCGGGTCAGGAGCTTGGACACCGACTCGGGGGACAGTGATAGTCCCGCGAGGAGAATGGGTGTAGGCAATTGAGGGGCTGAGGGCTCCAAGGGGGATATCGGCGGAGGCGAGGCGGTAAGAGGGGGTGTACCTGGGCGGTCTTGGTCCACAGCCTTGCCTTTTCCCTTGTCGACCTTGGGAGGAGGCTGCTCGTCGACGTCGTCGTCAGCGATGGCGGAATGAAGAGCGCCGGCGCTCCTCTTTTGAATTTCCTTTAGTCTTTGGGATATGCGTTCGGAAACGCTGGCGGTGCGTGCAGGTGGGGGCGCACGGTCTGCGGGACGGAGGCGGGGAGAGGACGTGTATTTATCCGGAATGTTTCCGCCGCTGTTGGGCGCGAATTTGGCACTGGGGGTGAAAAGTTGATTTTGTGGGCGCATATCATGTCAGTAGCAGAGGACTTACTCGTCCTCGGCCTCGTCGGCACGCCTCGTTTTCGCGAGGTACTGCTGCTTGAGCTTTGCCACATCCACATGGGCTTGTTCATATGACTTCAGCCAGTTATCAATTACAGTGGCCTTGGTCGTCTTGATACGTTCCTGCAAAGCGGCATGAGATACGTGAGAGCGCAGGTAATACTGCGGACTGACTGCATAACCCTGCGCCCATTCCTCGAAAGGATCCGCAACCAATGTGTCGAGTTCCTTCGCAATAGACCTGTGGGCTTTGCCCTGTGCAACGGACTCGGCCTGGAGTCCTCGGAAGGCCGTTAAGAGAGATGCACCGTCATCCGCGCCAAAGCCAGTTCCTGAATAAACGTCACTGGTCAGTTAGAATTGATTGAGTGGCGAGGGGTGTGCCTTACCAGCAGGCCCTGTTAGTCCAGGATTTGTGAGAGAGGAGGCGAGATGACCCTCTGCAATTGAACGAGCCTAGAAAGGATGTATTGAACAACATGAACGCGCAGATAGCAGCAGAACACCATGTACCCTTATAAACGCGACTATTTCAGCATTTTCGGCTGTGCCCTGCAAGTGGTCATTAGCCGGAGGCAATATACGAACCCCCCGGAAGACTCACCTGGTCTAGTTTGCTAAAGAGAACCTGAAGGCCCCGACGGTAGTCCTGGGACCAAAATGAGTTAGTGAAACTCAATGGCAGGGATAAGACTGCCATTGTGTGAGGATGATGGTGGTACAAGTCAAGACAAGCTTGGGTGGGCTGTGTCCCTGAAGGTGGTTATGTTCACGGTCAAGTCGTGGTCTGTGCGCACGTGGCAACAGCAATATTTTTTGATCTCACACGACAGCATGATCATGGTATACAGAGTATACCTTGTGTGTACCCTGCGTATACTACGTGTGGAGCACTCGCAGTGGCTACACACCACAGTCTATTACACGTTCTCAACCCAGACATGTCCATTCATCTGGCCCGCGAACGACAGGCACAACTCGGGCATCGCCGTCCATATTACGTCCCTTAGCTGCCATTCTTCCGCCACCCTCGTTGTGTACACAGGCGTTCTCAAATCATCTGGTTCTTGCAAAGACCCCCAATTCATCCTGTATTAAGAATCTCAAACTAGCCCATAGGAAAGGTTAGAAGGTAGGGATAGAATACAACAAACTTGCTTCAGATTCAAGTTATAAGGTATTGAATATTGAGCTACAGAAATGGCTAGAAAGGAGCAAGATTAAGTATATCACACAACAACACAATTGTACGTTTATAAGGCAATTCCAAGGTAGAAAATGAACAACTTGATATAATTTTAGATTTCCTGCTCTTTGATCTCGAGACGCTTGCTACTTTTCGCGCTTTTGATGGGCAAAAGCTCTGGTGCTATATAAGGAACTGAAGGATAGAACGCTGTGTCAACGAGGTCTCAGGTAAGTTTTCAACACACCACGCACCGACACCTCCTTCAGAGATTACCACGTTGCCGAGCAGTTGGTTCAATCTTTGGTGCGATCGATTAATAAGGAGTTGTAGTGAAATATAAGCGGCATGCTCACTCTGCATCATTTCGAATTGCGAGCTGAAGATGACGCGGCACGATCCGTCTTTTCTTGTTGTCCCGTGCAGCATTGCCTGCGAGTTCGAGAACTTCCGCTGAAAGATATTCGACGACTGCGGCCAGATATACTGTCAAATGATACATATAGCTGTATATACCAAAAGAAAAGAACTTTGCATACCAGGGGCCCCAGCTCCGATACGTTTTGCAAGATTTCCTTTCTTGAGGAGGCGGGAGATACGACCGACGGGGAATTGCAGCCCTGCACGCGCCGAACGCGTCTGAGATTTAGCCTCTACCATTAGCTTGCCTCCCGTTTTGGCTTTTCCACTATTCAAGAGTAAATACGCGTCAAGTATATGTTTTCAGCATGCTAATCACGTTTTTCCTTTGCCAGACTAGTACAGCACAGGAAAGAGTGTTAGATTGCTGCTGGAGAACTCCATGGTTCCGGCGCATACCATGTCAGATCTTCAGTAATCTAGGAATATTCTGATTTTTTCCCCCGTTGGAGTGTGAGGTTAATGAGTAGCTGCATCGCGGGGAGATGGGTTATTAAATAGTAGGTGTCTTCTGAGAAGTAAGCGGAGCTCGAAATGAGGATCGTGACGAACGCGTCGACGGTCATGTGACAACAAGGGAAATTGATCAAGAATCGAGAATATGAACACGAGGCAGTCGTTCACAGCGGTGCAGGCTTAGGGCCAGAGCTGTCCTTATCTAACAAACCCTTCGCTACTTCTGGGCGCTTCAAAGGGTTTTCTCTTCGACGACCATGTCAGCGCAGCCCCCAGTGGCGGCCCCCATTCCCTCACCAAGTCCAACACCGGTTGTCAGTCCAGTACAGCCAGACAGTGACCAGGTGTGTACATATGTATCACTTAAGACGTCCCTGACATGCCAAAATTGAACTAGGTTGTGGTAATATATGTCGTGCGTCACTTCTCTTACTTTCTTTGGTCCCAAAATCATGTTCTCCTTCCAGATCATTGCGATGGCAGTGATCATCTTCGGCTTTTGGAACGTCCCTGTCGTGCGGAACCTCATCAACCCTCTGAAACTCTTTACTATCGCCTTGCATGAGTTTTGCCACATCTTCGCAGTGCGTTCAACCCGTGATAGCCAATGCGTGGCTTCTCATAACTGGCATAGGCTGTGATCTCCGGAGGACGCATACTGCGCATCACAATTGACCCACACATCGGGGGCGCCACAATCGTGGAAGGCGGACGTCCAACATTTATCCTTGCATCAGGTTACATAGGGTCTTCCCTTCTTGGGGGACTCTTTGTCCTTGCCGGGTATAGTACGCTCGTTGCGAAGGTTATGAGTTTCGTACTAGGCATAGGGCTCGTCATGCCATTGGCGCTTGTACGGGATAAACTGTGAGCCGCTCATACACACTTCGTCTGCCCTTTACTTTAGTCATAACAGTTATTCAGGACAATAGCGCTGACAATATTTTACGAGGGACTTCTCATCGGATTCTGGTTCATTGAGCACGCGTAAGCAACCCCGTCTATTTCCATATTATTTACCAAACTTTACCTTTACCCAGTCAGCCATTAAGATGGTACTGCTTATTTATGGGAGTAATGAGGTGCGACGAGTTTGTCTGATTAACATGTTTACCCCGTTCTCACGTAGATCCTAGTGTTCTGTTTGTCGTTTGTGGATAGCTCTTTCTTGTCTCCCTAAAATTCTACTGACGTTTTTCCAAGGGGATGTGGCTGATGATCGTTTCTTCAACAAAACAAATGACTCTGACGCGACACAATTCGCCCTGCTATACCCACGTGTGGGGCCCCATTGTAAGCGTTCCTCGCGGCATCAACCAGACTCAGCTTGATGAATTTATTCCAGTATGGGCTACACTGTGGATTATGTTCTCACTTGCTGTATTGGCAGGCTTTACCGTGTTAGGGATCTATGAGTTCAGAGTACGCATGTGCCCCATGTACATCTACAACCTACATCTCACATTTATTATCAGTTGACCACGGCGCAAATGAATGCACAAGCTGGTGAGCCTGACCCTGGCCATATCCGTTCACCATATTGAGTGCCTTCTCTCTATTTTAGCCCAATTCCTACCGACATAAAAACAACTTTCTGGCATAATGGCCCTTCAACACTGAATCACAATGGATCATATTTTATGACTTCACGGACAAGTGTATGATATCATATAACATCTTGTATACTTCATTTATTTGCTATCTTTTTATTTCGGGGTCGGGTCCACGAAGGTTGGCGAGAGTGTCATTCCACTGCATATCCTTCACGCAATCGAGTAGAACGTTAATTTATATCATTGCTTTCTGTACATTTTGCTATACACCCAGCGTAGAAATTAGGATATTTTTGTGTTTCCAAGTCTGGGTCCATATCGTCATAGCTTATGACGATGCGTTTCGTAAAGATACATAGGTCTGAAGATCGAGCGTGTAATTTACTCACTACTAGCAGGATATTATAATAGTACGGAGATGGAGCATAGAATGTGGAGGCAAGAATGGTGTCGTTTGGGTAAATCGAAGAGATATGAAGTTAATCTCTGCAGTAAGATTTAGGGCAATTTGGTGAAGGTGCTAATGCAGACTACCTGCGTGCTCGTCGCACGAGCCCAGCGATAAGGAGTGTTCCTATTGCTGCGACGCCACCTGCCAGAGCCATGCCAATGTAGCCCTCTGATATTGAAAAACTTTAGACATTATTAAGAAGAAAAGAGCGATGCAACGCACCTCGTGTGACCCCCTGTTCAATTAACGATCCGAGAGATTGAGCCTGCAGGTTTGAGGGCTCTTTGTCTAGGAGGACCGCTATGTGAAGTAGAAAGGAGGTTTTATCAAGCACGTAAAAAGAGGATGGAAGATACACACACCATTAAAACGTTTAGCCTCTTCATAATTTCCCATCTTATAATACCCCAGTGCAAGGTAGTAAAGACACTCTCTGCGCCGGGTTGGCTCCACTCGATATATCTCTGGCAAGAGTTGTCTGTCATTGGGTGGCTTTAAATAACCACATGCCACTTACCTTGCAGCAACCGTACGCCCTCGACTTGGTGTTCTCGCATAGGGCTTTTGACTAGCCCCCATGCAAAGTTAAACTTGGTCTGGACAGTGACATGTACCTGGGCTAGTTCCTTCTCATATTGTAACCGAAGGACCTAAGACGGGATAATCGTCAATGCATGGTCTTTTGCTCCAGCATGCTAGAAGTTTATACCTCTAGTTCATCATAAGAAAGAGACACTTCGGCATCGGCAGCATAGGGCAATTCAGTTGACATAATAAAATAACGTTGCAACGTCGAGGACTAGCAGGACTGGCAGCAGGCTTGGGAGAACAGATGACGAGCGGAGTTTTAATCACAGGTTCACTTGCACCGTCACCACAAATTTCAACAAAAACAGGCAGTCATGGCAGGCGACGACTACGGTGAGCTCCGTCTCCATTCTTGACTTACAAACAGCAATCCAGAGAGCAAATTTCGGCTCTCGAGGTATTTCCTCAAATTTTTTCTTCTTTCCCTGCTCCTAGACATGAATGTTGAGCTCATGGTGCATTCCTCTCTTTCCTTGCATGCACCATGCTTTTCTTCAGCTAGCTAGCGTCTTCTCGTCTCGCGGATCTTGACCTATCTAAACGACCACCGAAATGGCCCTCATCACCTACGTTTACTCACCCGCGCCCTCTTTCTTTTTTTCTCCTTCTAGACCGCGCTTACCGCGAAGACCGTTACCGCTCATCCCGACATGAAAGCAACGGAGGTCACCGCGAGCGTGAAAATCGAAGTGACAGAGACCGTGGAAGCGACCGTTACGGTGACCGAAGTGCCGGCGGCGGAGGGGGAGGCAGCCGGAGAGGCGATGACAGACGTGAGCGCGATAGATACAGTCGCAGTGCACGGGACTATGATGACCATCCGAGACCTTCTTCCCATACTGAAGCTGATAGACGTCGTGACTTCCGACCACGCGAAGACGAATTCGGCGCTGGAGGTGCGGCAGGCGGTCAGGGATACCGCGGTAGGGATGATGGTCGAGAACGGCGCGGACGTGGTGGTGGCGGAGGGGGGGGAGGGGGAGGGCGTCCCAAAGATGGTGCTACTGGGACTCCTGAACGGCGCTCACCTACCCCCGAAGGTGCCGTGCCTTTGTCGCAGCGTAGGAGGAAGGCGTCTGGATGGGACGTTCATGCTCCTGGGTATGAGCAATATTCTGCTCTTCAAGCAAAGCAGACAGGTATGGAACAGTTTCAAATAATAAACCATTTTGATTCATGTGCTCGACAGGCTTGTTCAACCTTCCTGGTGCTAACAGAACACAGGTTCCTCCTATCCTTGGTATTGCAGGCCTCCCTCCCCCAATGCCTGTGCAGAGCTTCGGCATGGGCATTGGTGGCAACCCCAATTTGTCACGCCAATCCCGCAGGCTCTATATTGGCAGCATTACACCTGACGTCAACGAGCAGAATCTTGCTGACTTCTTCAACAGCAAAATGATTGAGATGAGTATCGGAACAGGTGGACCCGGTAACCCTGTATTGGCCGTCCAGTGCAACTATGAAAAGAATTATGCTTTCGTTGAGGTAAGTTACGGATCAGACTTCTTTTGAATCTCCTAATCTTCTTGAATTAGTTCCGTAGCGCTGAAGACGCGACGGCTGCTATGGCTTTTGACGGCATTATCTTTATCAATGGCCCCCTCAAAATTCGCAGGCCCAAAGACTATGGTGGTGTCGAAATGACCACTTCTTCTCCGGGCGTTCATGTTCCAGGTATCGTGTCAACGAATGTGCCAGACTCTATCAACAAGGTTTTCGTTGGCGGCCTCCCGACCTACCTCAATGAAGAACAAGTAATGGAATTGCTCAAGAGTTTCGGAGAGTTGAAGGCTTTCAACCTTGTTCGCGAGAATGGCAACGGACCGTCAAAGGTATGTGACCTTCATTGCATTGTTTTCAAAATGGTCTGACGTTTTGTTGGAGCAGGGCTTTGCGTTCTTTGAATATGCTGATGTGAACGTCACTGATGTTGCCATTCAGAGTTTGAACGGCATGGAACTGGGTGACCGCTACCTCGTCGTTCAACGTGCCTCCGTCGGTGCCAAGCCTGGCACTCCCGGCATGATACCCAACTTACCGTACGACCAGTTCCCTGAGATCCCCCGACCTATCATGCCTGCCGGAACCGATAGCACTGCCGATGCACGAATCCTACTGATGTTGAACATGGTAACACCTGACGACCTCACCGATGACCAGGAGTATGGCGATTTATACGAGGACGTGAAGGAGGAGTGTGCGAACTTTGGTGAGGTGGAGGATCTGCGTATCCCGAGACCAGTAAAGAAGGACAAGAGCAAGTGGGCTCCCGGAGAGGGCGGGCACATGGCTGCTCAGGATGCGATACGCTTGGACGAGGCGGCAGGTGTGGGACGGGTGTACGTGAAGTACACCAAGCCCTCGTATGCAGCAGATGCCTTGAAGAACCTTGCTGGAAGGTCTTTTGCCGGAAGGTCCATTATTGCAACGCTCCTGAGCGAGGACAGTCAGACGACGCCACCGTTGAATTTGATCTTCGCCCCGCAACCGGACGCTCCTCCACCCTTACCCAAGGATTAAACACTGTCTTGTTAGATTGTATGAGATTTATTCGTTGCTTAGTTTATTTGCGGTACTTGTAACTTTGAACTGCTCTAATTTATACGACAAGATTGGAGCGAACTTAGAAGACATTACCAGGAAGCGCTGTAAGTGTCTAGTGGCGGTCATATTGGCACAGCTTCTCCCGCCTCCTTTATTTTAGCAGGCGGTGCTGCGGAAAATTTCAGGTGTGTTACTTCACGTGATAGGATTCGACACGGATTCGATGAGGTTCGAAATCAGTCATTAAGATCACTGAGTATGTCGATCAAGAAGATTTGGAAGGAACAGAGGATGACTAGAGTGGGGGTTGAGAAAGGAGGACAAACACGCCTGAACCTGGAGGCTGGCAGATCCCCAGTGAACGTCGAAAAGAATTCGAATACCCCCCGTTCTGAGCACGATGGCCACTGCTATTGAAAAGGCCGACATTGAATAAATATATAGTATATCTCCCTCTTGGCTCTGGCTGTATGGTAACTATTGCCCCTTCTTTTGTTATACGATCTTGAGCGCCACTGCGGCGCGAAATTCTTTTTGGAAAAATACCCTATAAAACTTTATCACATGACAACCTTATATATAATTTGACACATTTCAAATCTCGACATGCGAGGCCAGAATTTGGTTTCTGCCGCCTTTAACTTGAACTATTACCCCGCCATGGTGTGCATTTATATTAAAACCGACATCAGCCCCCGAGAATGGGTCCCTGCCCTCAACATCCCGCAGGAGGACATCGAGATCTCTTAAGCCTCTCAAGTGGTTATGCCGGTTATGCTTCGTAACCTCTGCGGCGTTCGGTGCCAAAGGCGATCTTTATGATAGTACTGTTTCTGAATGTCGCTGCAACTTTTGCGACTGTGTTTCTGAACGCGACGGAAATCGACGTGTAGTCTCGACATGTATTCCAGGCCTCTGCCGTGCCACTCATATTATACCACACTCCAAGGGAAATTCGGTATTGCGTTCACTTTCGTCGCAGATGTATGGCTGACTCCTATATTGTTCTGCTAGTATATTGCGGTCATTCTGCAACGCAAGCACTTATACGACTTGGATCTATATATTGGAATTGACTATACTATGAATGGGATGTTTCTGAGAGCGGATCTCCATCTGAGATTTGTCACCAGAGTGAGCGCTTTTTTAAAAGTACTATGTGAATTGTCTTTGGCTATTGTTTTGTGGTATGAAGTAACTGCTTTTCTAGACGCCAAATTTCACCTCGGATCCTGCCAAGAATCGAGTCGGGTGAAATACCGGTGTTCCGTACAACAATGCAAACCATTATAATCAAACTACCCTTTTATACCCGCAGCCCGATGTTAAAGCAGATTGGACTGAAGATGCACCTCCGAGTATACTTCTCGATTTTATGTATGGGGCAGCTGCCAGGACCGTTGAACCACCCCCCAGATTGAGGAGATGCGAAACTGCTCCCGCGAGACTTACAGGAACCTACCTGAAGCACCACTTACTCGAGTCTCCTCCTCTCCTTCCTCTAAAAATCTGATGATAACAACACCGACAGCGATAAAACCCGTCACCACCATCACAAGTCGAAGGACTCGGAGTTTAAGCTGTCACGAGCCACGGACTTTATATATATGAAATTTCTAACATCCTGCACGGCCGTGCGCCTGGGACAACTTGAGATGGTATTACAAGAGGAGCAGGAAAAAGCCGAGATTCGCTCATGTCAAGTTGGTGTAGAAAAGGTTTCCAAGTGGTTGGAATCATGAGAGTTGTTGCTACTGTTGTGGCAGTGGACTTAACGATTGAGGATATACCTTTTAGGCGACGACACATTGAAAACAGAAGGTTCTAACTTCTAGCACCCTTGTCCGCCAGGAAGGTAGAACTGGTTTCGTGCTCCTTTGACCTGGGTACCCTATTTTGCCCATATTAGCTGCAAATGAGAACTCTTTCTCGCCATGCAGTCATGTGTCGTGTTCGTTCGAGCTTGAAGCTTGAAAGCCGATAGTACAGACGGCATCTGCATAATATTACAATGTCAATAAGAAAAACTTGTCACCATAGCCTCTCCAGATCCTTGGAAAATGTTCGTCGGGCTGCTGGACTTCGCTACCCTACCAGTCCTAACTTGTTGCCGACGCAGTGCTGTAGAGGTTCCATTTTTTGAACTCAATACGAAGCTAAGAGCAAAACACAAAAAGAGCAAAAGATGTGTTCTGGAGTTGAGGGATGACTATAGAATAGGGAGGATTGGCTACAGAGAAAACGCGGTTGACAAAGGTATGTAAGCATGTATACAACGAGAAGGGAAAGCTAGGATAGCTCATCTTTGCATTGACAGATGAATACGGAGGTGGCGTGCTCGGAGGTGATGTCGTTTGTTCAGAGTCTTCCAAAATAATCGCAAATTCCCGGTCCCTTCTTTTACGAAGTGGCAGGTCCCGTCGGACAAGTGCTGCACAGAGAAGACATTCGGTGTTCTTACATCCTTCCAGAGGCCCTGCAGAGATGTTGAAAAGAAGAAAAAGAAGTCTATTGCGCTTCCGAGCTTGCTTGCCGGCGGGGTCGCACCTACACGATATGCGTTAAGCCCAAATCACTGTCTGCTGGATAGTCATTGGTCCAATGGGAAAAGTCCATCCCGCGATAGTTCGTACGCAAGCCTAGATGGTACAGAGGAAGCCCCTCCCTGCGCACGCGGGTTCGGCTAACTTTGGAGCTGTGACTGAATGCTCAACTTCTGAGTAGCAAATGAAGGAGGCACGTCTTTCTTTTGACTTAAGGCGCGACTTATGGTGGTGTATCGCCTCCAGACTGCCCCCATTCTCTTCAGATTCGTCGACGGCAGAGGAACCCACTATCTTAGAAACAGAAGGACTGAGTTTCCACTAGTTTCGCTCTGCTCGTTTCTTGAACAGCATTTCGATGACACGCGTGTCTGTCCTCGCTAGGGTGTCGTCAGTTTTGGTGCAAACATGGGTGTATCGTGGTGTCATTAGAGGAGGCATTGATAAGGCCCTTGAGGAGGCGGACTCTGAAGTGGTGATATAGGATAATGATGCGGCGGATGGCTGCGATTAGAGCGACTCTCGGTGCTATTGGAACTAGTATAAGATGACGGAGACGCGTTAGAGGAGTCGGTGGGGTGAGGAGATGCGCTTCTCGAAACAATGAGATCGCGCGTTGCCGTTTCTCTCTCTTCCTGTTACTAACTAAAATGGAAGGCCAAAATGAACTTACACCACATTCTCAATGTTCTGCAAGTTTTTTTTTTCCTGCCAAAAAATTGTATTTCAGTATTGATTGGCGTTTTCTAGTCTAGCGAAGTACAAGAAAGTTGGTACAGAGTTGCGACGCACTGACTCAATATTGTATTGCGAGTCGTGTGTTAACAATGAGCAAGATACAGAAGGAGTTGTTATAAACCGTGGTCCACAAGAAGAAAAACCTGCGTGATCTCATTTCTCTTAGGTTTCAAACTCCGCATACAACACCTCTTGGTCGATACCTATTGGCATGAGCAAGACCGCAGAGCCTGCCCCGCATCCCGACGACAATGTGAAGCCTCTCAACTACCGAGAGCAGTTTCAAGTGCATTCGAATTCCTTTTTCTCCGATGGTTTTGCTGACTATACCTACTAGGGTCGCCAGGTATCCTCTCAATTCATTGAGTGCGTCTCACCTTGAAACATCTTTCATTTCTGCATGACCAAATAAATGCAGTCCGTGCGCAGCCGCTGCCAAAGCCTCCATGGACTGCATGAATCGAAATGACTACGACCGCGACTTCTGTCTCGACTATTTTCAAGCGTATCGTGACTGCAAAAAGTCTTGGGTGTGCTCTTTAACTCCTCGCCGTCAGTCTTCAATGACCGATGATCGACGCCTAATTTCAGATCAACGAGAGGAAAGCAGATCGCCGTGCAGGGCGTCCAACGACATAGACTGGATTGACTTGTCAAATAAACCTACGACTAGGTGTGGTGTACATGTACCAGTCCGAATACAAATAAATTCCTTTCAAATAGCCCGAAATTTGCTTTGATATATTCTTACAAGCCTCCCTTCACTCCGCGCCAGCTACCTGCGCCGAACCCACGGTCCTTCCCCAATGCATTGTCAATGACGTCCATCATTGCCAATACCTTCTCTTCTTCCCACTTTTTGCCCACAATCTGGATGGCGACAGGCATACCGGCGCTTTGCTCTGGATCGTAGACTGCCGTCCTGCCAGTATACATTCCATTCTCTAGGCGCATAGAACCATGCCCTGGGCCAGCTATCCACTCAGGAGTAATCTGGTCTTTCAAAGGATCAACGCGTGTCACGGGGAGACAGCCTGCAGCGTAATCCAAAACATTGTAAAGAATTGTGGATGCGGCGAGAGCGCTAAATTTGTTACATCCCCTACCATCCAGGTGTCAACAAATCATAGCAGAAAAGAGGTTGCCTTCAACATACCCGTGCGGGAGTTGTGGTAATGCTTGCACTGGCGCGATAATACCATCAAATCCATACTTGTCCCACACCTAAAAAAAGGAGTTGTTAAGGACAGTGCTGTGACAAGTGCGCCAAGAATACAGACTTCACCGTGGAAGGACTTTATGAACTCGTCCCGCTTTGCAATTAGTGCGTGATACTCGCCTACGGAGCGCATTCGTGCTGCTCGAACGACATTTGCGAATATTTTGTCCCCGAGAAATATCTCCACAGCCCAAGCAAGGATAGTCCTAAGGAACCCTAGAGGAATGTTAACCTACATGATCATCAAATGTGTATTGCCACTCACAGGGAAGTTTGGGGGCGGTCGTCGTGAGCCACATGCTTTTCTCCTATTGAAAACGTTCATCAACGACCAGACCACGGTGCCGTTCTTCTAACCTGCGGATCTGGGCCCAGAACCTTGAGCATGTCCTTGTAACCGTCGGCGGATTTAAGCCCAACAAAGATGGTGAATCCTTCTGGACCTGTATGCAGCTTGGTCAGCATCACGTCTTTCGTATGTGCATTGGCCAGGACACAATTTACCGCCTGGAAGTTCAAACTCAACACACTCATGGCCCTGTTTCCGGAGCGCTTCGACAGTCTCCAAAACAGCACGTTGACAGGCAGGAGATGCTTTTGCATATTTATCTGAAATTCGAGGTGTATCGGTTGGCGTGTACTCAATAGCTGAAACGGGTCACGGACCTGAAGTATAGTAACCAAAGCGCAGCTTAGGCGGCAGCTGTACCTCGCGATAAAGAATGGGCGCGATGCTTTGTTCAGTACCCTGGACGCCAAATACGAGCTTGGAAACTAGCTTCAGGTCGTCGATGGATCTAGACGCTAGTAAAAAAAAATTTCAAAAGATGACTAGGAAGGTACCTACCGGCCCATAGGTCCAACAGTTCCTTTGACTCCTTCGAATCCCTCGACAGGACCTACTTCACATTAATTTGATAGTTTCCACAGCCACTGGCAACGAACCTCGAGCGCCTGCGTAGCTAATTCGCGCCGTGCTGGGCTTCAAGGCATATATCCCACAATAAGCTGCTGGGATACGGAGACTCCCTCCAATGTCGCTACCGACACCAACAGCAGAACCGTCCATGGCTAGAAGAGCTGCCTCGCCACCAGAACTGCCACCACATGTGTATTTGTTGTTGTGAGGATTCGTCGAGCGTCCCCAAAGTGGATTCGAGCATTCGAATGCTAACAGAGTTTGGGGAACATTAGTCTTCACAAACAAAATCGCACCAGCATTGATGAACTGCGTAACAATCTATAAGGTCGACGTGTAAGCCAAGAGGTCCAAGGTTGTGATTGTCAAGCATACGTCTGCGTTCTTCGTAGCTGGCTTGTTGGCCCACTGGGTAAATCCAATTGTAGTGTCATAGCCGATGATGTCGACTGCAAATCAAATAGTTAGTACATTGAATTATAGATGTCGAGCGCGACTCACACTTGTCCTTAAAGCTAGTCTGATAAGCAAGTTAAAAGGAACGGTAGAATGTACGTGGTGCAAGAGAACTTGCCGGTACGCCATGCAACGGACCACGTAGTTTCTTAGTAGACGCGAACTCCTCGTCTAGGCTCCTAGCTTGCTCCCGGGCCCAGTCAAACATAACTTTTTTGAGGTTAACATTCCGCCCTTAGACAATCTTTGAGGGATACAAACCTTCTGTAAGACAGTTCGTCTCGGCATGCGCTTCTACTGCACGAGCAATATATGCTTCGACCACCTCCGACGACGTCCATTCTCCTTTTCCAATACGCGCGACAATCTCAGTTGCTGGTATAACGTAAGTCTCGGCTCAAATCAGTGGACCGACGCGAATATTGCTGACCTGTCGCGTTGGTAAACTTATCGTTGTCGGAAGATAAGGTTGCCGAGGTTGCTAGACCAAGACGCGCAACTGCCAGTGCATTCTTTTGCTTTAGTCTCTTCTCGTTAACGATGGTAAGGTAAGAGGGAGCAAAAGGCCACATCGCGTCAACAGAAGTAGAGGTTCGTTGACAATCTGCCCTGGCTCGATTCGACTCAGTGCATTTAAGTTCTTCCAGGTAACATCCTTCCACGTGTTTTGTGAGTCGGGATCCGGTCACCAATCCCCACACCAGAACTTACATCCTTCTCTCCAAGGCTCGGTTGAACAGCCCACACTGGACGCGCAAGCAGGAACATGAAACGCGCTTACTCCAAGTCCAGATAGAGCGGTTGGAATATATCGAAATATCTTGACGATCCAGGCACCAGCATAGCCTGGGGCTTACGAAGTCGAATACTTATTGTCTATGTATACGCAGACTCGTCCACAATTTGGCTTCGCTTTCTCGACCAATTCTCATACGACCAGACGACCACCGCTTCTACATGGGTTCCCAGTTTTGACAACGACGTGCTTTATCTGTCTCTAGTTCTGATACGACTTGCCAGTATTGATTTTTATTCGCATTCATACGTATACATGCGTATCCGATAAGAACCTATAGCTGCCCGAATCCCAAATAAAATTTCACCTTACAACCTGTTCGAAAGAGTCCCAGACAACCCATTCACATGGTACCTTCCTATGAAGTCTCATTCACTACTCGATCCTCGCGCAATCCAGCTTCCCGGGCCAAACCCACGTCCTTTCCCCAATGCATCATCAACAACATGCATCATTGCCAGTACCTTCTCCTCTTCCCACTTCTTTCCCACAATCTGGATGCCAACAGGCATGCCAGCACTTTGCACTGGGTTATAAAGTGGTGTTTTTCCTGCGTATATTCCTTTCTCCATGAGTGGGGAGCCATGCCCTGGACCCGCAGTCCATTCAGGAGTGATCTGGTCTTTTAGAGGGTCAATGTGGGCCACTGGGATACAACCCGCAGGGAGATCCAAAAGGTTGTAAAGGGCCGTAGCTGCGGCGAGAGCACTGAAATTGTCACATCCACTAGAAGTTGTCTCGTCAGTAGGATTTAGCATTAAATGGGTTATGTTCAATATACCGGTGAGGTAATTGTGGCAAGGCCTGTACTGGGGCGACGATTCCATCAAACGCGTATTTATCCCACACCTGAAAAATATCGTCAGAAAAAAATGGTTTCGGCTTATTGTAGCATGAACACGAAATGAACCTCGCGGTTGAAAAACTTGATGAAATCCTCTCGCTGCTCGACTAGTTCTGTATAGTCATATGAAGAACGAACTCTTGCATGTCTGAATAAGTTTGCAAATATCGGATCACCAAATAAAGTCTGTATCCCCCACGCCCCGAATTCCCGAATGAAAACTTAGAACCATACTTTCCATCAGTTGACGCATTCACCGGATGCCTATATATTGTCACCTACATGGAATCTGGGGGGCGGTCGTAATCAGCCATACACTGCTGTCCTAAGGGAAAACCATGAGATTGTGACTGGCGTCAACGATGGCTGTAAGTAGCACGCACCTTAGGATCCGGGCCTATATGACTGACCATCTTCTTGTACCCGTCTGCTGACGTGAGAGCAACGAAAATGTAAAATGCCTCTGGAGCTATAGGGCACAAACCAAGCATGAGTTTCAAAGCAATGATAGAACAGAAAGGCCTGTGCCTCGAGGTAAATTGAACTCGATGCACTCGTGGCCTTGCTTCCGTAATGCATCAACAGTCTCCAGCACGGCGCGCTGACACGCGGGTGATGCCTTAACGAAGTGGTCTGACGTTTTATTACACCAATAAGTACTTTATCGAAGGGCCGAGAAGCGGAATACAGACCTGAAGTGTAAAAACCAAAACGTAGTTTAGGAGATAATTGTGCCTCGCGATAAGGGATGGGTGCGATTGATTGTTCAATGCCTTGAACACCGAAGACAGTCCGAGCGACCAGTTGAAGGTCTTCAATAGACCTGCAAGTACTAATGTGGTTGTATCTCAGTGCTTGATAGCAAAAAAAGTCCAACCTACCGAGCCATTGGGCCAACGACCGTCTTGACACCTTCGAATCCAGGTGTTGGATCTGTTCGAGGCACTCAGCCATCGCTCATTATCGATGTGACTTAAAACGAACCTCGGGCGCCTGCAAAGCTGATCCGCCCAGTACTAGGCTTCAAAGAATATATCCCGCAATACGCCGCTGGTATACGGAGGCTCCCCCCTATATCACTACCAATGCCAATAGCAGAGCCATCCATGGCTAGAAGAGCGCCTTCGCCACCCGAGCTGCCACCACAGGTATATTTATCGTTGTAAGGGTTGGTCGTACGTCCCCATAGCGGATTCGCGCACTCAAATGCGAACATAGTCTGAGGAACATTGGTCTTCACAAACAAAACCGCGCCCGCTGCAAGAAACTGGGAGACAAGCTACAATATATGCGTCAATGAATGTTTAGAGTCTGATAGCACTGGTGCATGGACAACTTATACGCACATCTGCATTCGTCGTAGCCGGGTTATTCGCCCACTGGGTAAATCCTATCGTCGAATCATAACCAACGATGTCAACTGTCAATCAGACCCATTCATGTCAAACAAGCAGCACGGTGGTGGTATACAGGCGACGTACACTGATCCTTGAAACTGGTCTAACAAATAGCGACGTGAATCGTATGGCATAAAGTTACCTAAAAGTTACTGACTGGCACTCCGTGCAACGGCCCCCGTAACTTCTTCGTTGACGCGAAATCCTCGTCGAGGTCCTTAGCTTGCTTTCTGGCCCAGTCAAACATGACTTAATTACCAGAATTCAATACTGTACTTTAAAAGATAACAAATTGAGAAAAGCGAACCTTCTGTAAGACAATTAGTGGTTGAATGCGCTTTGGCGGCTTGGGCAATGTAGGCTTCCACGACCCGTGAAGCCGTCCATTCTCCTTGCTTGATACGCTCGACTATCTCAGTTGCTAACAGAATGACGTTAACAAAAAAAAAGATATTTGAACGCATATTACTGACCTGTTGCTTTGGTGTACTCGAGTTCGTTATTGTCAGAGGTTGAGGAGGCACGCGCCAAAGCATCAAACTGCTTGGCCTTTTTCTCGTTGACGATGGAGAGATAGGAGGAAGTGAACGGCCACATCATAAAAGTCTATTAGTGTAAGGCTTTTGAATGGATATCGAGCAGCTGGTGGTATTAGACCTCAAATGACAAATGTTTCGATCCTTCAAGCTTCGAATTCAAAAGGAGTGCACGTGTCTAAGACGCGTTCTGAATATTCAGTCACGATGTCTTTCCATTTCTGACTCAGTGACTTTACAGTGGTTTCGAGTCTATGGTGGTATTCAAGTTTTGTAAAGAAAAACATCCATAGGTCGGCAACTATTCGTACATGCGACTTACATAAAAGGGGATTTGATAATGTTAAGTAACTTAGATGAATACTTGAAGTGGGTGACGATCATATACATTCTGGCCCTCACTCAACTCGCCAAGGTCTGGATAGAAGGGCACCATAGCATCCGCAGCACCAAGATAAAGGGCGTTATAAACACGCCAGTACACTTCTCGGACCTTCCTTGCAGGATGGAAGAGACCCTGGAGCACATAACTGAGCAGAACACCAGGGCCCAAAGTCACTCGCATAGCTTCAATTGCATCCATCACTGCACCAATGACGTGCGGGGAAGTCTCGAAGCAATTGGGCCATACGAGATTCATAAGGTGAAGCATAGAATCCTCGCATCCTAGGCCCGCAACGCCCAACGCCAGGTGCTTGACAATAGTGCTGGCTGTTTGACGATGGACAAGATCACGGTCCGTGAGGGCGTCCTCAAGCATGGTGACGACTGAATCGCAGTAGTACGCTGATTGTGGACCAACGTATTCGAAAACAAACGACAATGCTTTCAAACAACCTGTCCGGACGTTGAGCTCGGCTGTTCGGTATTCATTGAGAATGGCTGGTATGCAAGTGAAAGCTGGAACGTGATAGGCATGATAGGTAAGTAAGCGGAGAGACGAATCCAAGTAATGGTATAACTCACGTCCACAAGTCTCAGCCACGATAGCGATGGCTACCGTACTACAGACTCGGCTTTGACGCTCTTGCACACGCAAGTTGGTCAAAAGAACCGAGAGAACATCCTGTGGTCCCAAACTCTTGGCAATGTAACCGAAGGAGTTGACCGCTGCACGACGAATGCCCTTTTTATGCGCCTTGAGAAGATCGAGAAGCTCGAAGCATATACGCATCCACTCGCGAGCGGGCACAAACTCAGCACCACGATCAGCTGAAAATGGTGTCAATTACTAGATGAATGAGAACGGGAGGAAAGAACTCACCTATGCGTCCGATCAAGTTAATAGAGGCTTCTTGTACTTTTTCGTGTCTGTTGCGTAGAATTGGTGTCATGCGAGGAACTAAGATTGAATGGACGTCAGTCATAATGGTTACATTGGAAGACAGGAGAAACTCACGAAGATCTTTCACGGGTGGGTTCATTTGAGTCATGCCCACCACATTTGCAATGGCACCCTCAGCAGCAATAATGCTTCCCAGAGTATCAGGGTACTCCTCTCCAAGCTGTTCAAAGAGTACCAGGCCCAACTTACTCAGCAGTTGATCCTCGCCGCACTGCTTGATCACGACGGCAAGACGGGTAGTCAAATCTGCAGCCTGTTGTCTGATTTTGGCACTTTTGTTGTTGAGACGCCAGAGGACAGTTGAGACAATTTGAGTAAGGTAAGGCTTGACGCGGATGCCCAAGGCATTGACGACTGTCCCGAAGCCGTCCAACATGACCTGATCCTCCGTGGTTTGCTCCTGGAAAGAGTAAATGATGCCATCCACCAACCTGACCTCTAGTCGCTCGTCAATGTCAGAGGCACCAAGGGTCGCAACCACCTTCGTGATAGTCTCCATAACCATCTTCCGGTAGGGCTCAGCCTCATCCTTCAGCTCATTCACAACCCTTCCGACAATCTCTGCGACGCCGGCCTTCTGGGCAAGCTCAACCGTAGTTTCAACGACCTGACGGTAATTTCTGCGGTCCAGCGCCATACGACGCACCCAAAACGCCTTGAAGAAGTCGGGGAGAATGTCCTGCTTGATATAGGCAGGAGTCACACCTTCAGTCGCGGCGCACTGTTTGACCACCTTCAACACAATCTTCTTCATCTCCTCGTCTGATGTCTGGAACTCTCGAATAAGGATGACGGTCACCTCCTTGGTGTAATAAGAAGCATATTCGGGGTCCATGAGGGGAATGATAAAGCCAATTGCTTTGAGGAATGCAGCTAGACCCTTGCCACGGTGCAGACGAATGCCTAGCCATAGAGGCTTCAGAACGTTGTCGAACGATTCAATACCATAGGGAGCAGCAGCCTCGGCGAGAGCAGCCAAGCCCAAAGCCGTCATAGTCCGCACTTTTTGCTGCTCATCCGACAGACCGTGAGCAATACATTCCACAAGGTTCCGGAGATGGGGAAGCACCGCACATCCCATCATTATCGCAATCTGCTGAACGATACGGATGCCTGTATGCCTAGCTTGCCACGACTTCTTAGAACGACAGACAGCTTTTAAGAAAGGAAGGAGAGAGGGAATGCCAAGCGCAGATGCGACAACGGAGAATGCACGGGCGGTGGTGTTTCGGACGTATTCGTCGGCATGGTCGATATCAGGACGCATAGTAGAGATCATATGTGCCAGACCAGCAGCTTTCGAAAGATTGGAAATGATTTCACGACCTTCGACACGCGCATAGTAGTCCTCGTCAATGAGGAGGGGTTCGATGACGACGAGAATTTTGTGGACGTAGGGACGAACGAGGTCATCAAGTTTATAAAGTACGCGATCGATGACTTTGACCAAGAGATGTCGCTCCTGGTCTTCGAGTGTACGTTCCATGAGAAGAGGGAGAATCTTGTCAAACAGCGGGCCTGCTCCAAATTCGCGCGCCTTATCAGTAATTTGTCTTAGAGCTGTCTTGCGAACAGGAGGCGTTCCGTTTTTGATCTTAAGAAGTAGTCGCATGATCTTCCTCTCCTTCATTTCATCAACCGACAGTTCCGTCTCATCCTCCTCCTTCAAGATTTTGGCGAAATATTGTGCGTCTTCGGCTTTGAAGAAAGCGAGATTCCCGACGCCCGGAATTTCGGTGGGTAATTCGGGGGCAAGTCCGGCGGCGGCAGCAGCAGCAGCAGCGTCAGAGCTTTCCTGGATCTGGAAGCCTCCAACCTCGGTGATGGGAGTCGCCATGAGCTTGCGAGGAGCAACTAATGGCGCATATCCCGGAGGTGGTGTAACGATAGCATAACCGGTCGGAGGCAGGGCAGCGTCGAGCTCCTCGTCGGTAAGGTAACGATTGTGTTTGTCCTCCTGCATAAATCCGGGCGCATTCATGATGATTGGAGTCATAGGGACGTCGACATTGGAGTTAACAGGCGTTTGGTCCCAACGAGAACGTTTGGGTGTTTCTCCAACTGCAGCCTCAACAGGAGTTGCATCCCATCTAGACCTACGCTTCTTGGGAGCGGAAGCCTTGTCAGACCATTCACCGGTGGGTTCGTTGGGATCAACATTTTCGTCTGACGGTTCGCTGATATCCCACCGACGCTTACGCTTGGAGCCAGCAGAATCCTTCGCCATTGCCAGCTCTTTAGCAGCGGCCAGCTCCCGCGCAACATCCTCAAGTTCAGCGGCAGGTGGTGTTTTGTCGAGGTCCATCTTCATCTTGCCTTCCTCCCGTTCTTTCTTCTCCTTTTCCTCAATTGCCCGTTTCACTCTGAGCTCTTCCTGCTCCAACCTCGACAGACGCATAGCATCCTTGTATCCTCCCTCAACATCCTTCCCATCTTCCTGTGCAAACGCATCCGCACTTTCAACGGCTACACGAGCGAAACGACGGTTGTGGTAGTCAGACTGACGCGCAGCGATCTGGCGCTTGGAGGCAGTCTCAGCAAAAGGATCGATATTTTCTTCCTCGGCAAGGTCGGCGAATTCTTGAAGAATGTCCTTCGGAACTGTATACGAGTCTATCAATCTGGGAGAGCCAGGTGGAGACATTATACCTCAGACTTGCGTGTTGGACAAGTGCAAACCAAGGTAGGTGTTTTGTCGACGGCACCGGATGACCAATTGCCTACCTAAAGTTTCCCACGCCACGAATTCCATAAAGCGCGGCATTTTTTTTCTGCTTATCAACCACGACGACTCCAGTGAGTTTACCTTTCTTTCGTTTGTGTGATGATTTCTTGCCGCCCCAGTCGTAGCCTAGTGCGTTGACGATCGGCAGAGCACACAGCCAAACCGTTGCACCTCTGATTCTCAAATATCCGTTCTTCGCATTAGTGCTGACTCGTTTCCTTAGATTCTCTCAATACATCCTGGTAAACCTCCAAAGTTATTCAATGGCATCACCGTACGTTTCTAGCAGGTGAGTATCATTTCAATTATTTCTGTATGATGTGAACCTATACACCAACTCTGGAGCTATTGGCGATGGAGAAAAAACATATACAAAATACTAAGAACAGCCAGCTGATCCCTCTTTCTTTTTGCCTTCTGCTTCACACTTGTTATTCTTATACTGATCCTTCTCCAACGACAGGGATTACACTTCTCTTCCGTTATGTAATGTTTCATTATCGCGGCCAATATATAATCTACACATTATCTACTAGCCCTCGAAATGACAATTATTACCTATCTTCACTTTCACCTCACATTTGCGAGACTATAAGATGCGCTGTCCTCTGACTGTAAACTGTCAAACTTTGTAGATGCCATGGTTTGTAAAACTTGACAAACTAAGTTGACATTACCATACGGCACACCAGCTTCTGGCCCCGTATCACACAGGATAACACTCAGGCGTCGCAGTGAAGATATCTGTGTACAGCACTGTGAGCCGCGCGTTCACGTCAGCGGCGGCATCGGTGCATCGCACAACGCGTCGGCTTGTCGAATGATCAATCCACGTGATCAAACGCGTCTTTTCGGCGGGTCGGGACTCGGCGTTGACGCACTTCCGCCGAAAGGATTCGTGTCTCCCCAATCACCTATAAAACGCCTCCATCCTCGCCATGACGCCGCCAAATCAGAACAAGTTCCCAGCTTCCCAACCCATCTCCTAAACCTACCATGCATCCATACGGTCCTGGCCCTCACTGGCATTGGCACCGTGGCCCTAGTCGCATCATCTGGTTTGTCTTCGGCGCCGCATTCGCGACCTTCTGGGCCAACCATCGAGAGAGGACTGAGTGGCCCGGCCACCGCCACTGCATCCGTCCTGCAGTCCCACCACCCGTCTTATCCACACAGGCGGAGCCCACCGACCCGTGGACTACACGCGGGGTGTCGAAGGTCGTCAACGACATCGCTCCACAGCCGTTATCAAACGAGGACAAAAAGCGCCTGTCTGAGATGAGTGCAGCCGCTGGTGATAAGGTACGTTGATCAACATCGCTATCTTGAGTATGACGACTGATTAGATTCCTCTAGTTGGTAGAATTGTCAGAGGCAACGCTTGATACAGTTTTGAGCACCGTGGAGGTTCTGAAAGCTGTACGTCTTGATTTTGAAGCTTCGCGAGATTTACTGAGTCCGCCACAGAAACTCGCAGAGCACCGAGCTGAACGTGACAAACAGCTGGAGGAGGAACGACGTCGAAGGGAGAATCCTCCTCGTCTCGTATAATTAGAAATTTATCTCACCAAAATAATGTATATTTTATAACCCCCACTTTAACTTGTATTATTATCACCCTTTCGCTACCGTTGCATTGTCATTACATTCCTTCCAAAGCACGTACAGCAATGTAAAACATATATCCAGTCTAAATAAAACGTACAACAGATCTACTTACGTGCATGTTGTTAAGCTAAGCTAGGCGAGTCGGGAGCAACAGGTTGCATTCCACGCTTGTTAACGTATGATGGCGCTGCAGGGTCCAACGTTCCCTGCTCTTCCGCTAAATATAGGCGGTGATCAGTAGGCATTCAGGTCTGAAATCGTACGACAATACGTACGTGTCGAGTACCAGAAGTAGGTGACGAGACCAACGATGATGACGACATAGGCGACAAAGTAAAGCCAGTACGGATGGTAGTGCTAACAAAGACCGTGATCAGCCAACGTCAAGAATACGGATGCTGGTCTTACGTATAGGAACAACCCTGACAACAAGAAAAGTGTTAACTGGTTCGACGAGGGAATTGGAGCACCTTACCAAAGAGCAACCCCCAGAAATCACTGGTGAGAAGGCTGAGATTATAGTAGGTAGATGAAGCAAGCCGGTAGAGAAGAGGGGCGACGGTGTATAAAATGAACATTGCTGGAAAGAAGATATCTCAGGATATAGTAGCAAGTAGACTGTGGAGACAACGAACCCGCTGTGTAAGCTATCAAGATGCCGACTGGGAAAGTCAGGTTATTATTCGACCATATTGAAGTAGAGCATACGTACTCGTCATTCCATTCCAAGAGGCAAGCTTCATAGCATTATGTTCAAGGCCAGCAGCTTGGATTCCGTTGATGAGAGTTCCCCAAAGGCCAAGCTGGCCCACGACCTATGCAATTTCCAGATAGATTAACAATGGGAAGCGTAAAACTTAAAAAAGCGGCACGAACTTCATAGAGAGGGCGCCTCCTCACGAAAAACTCCTCAGTAGAATTACCTACAGGCCAAGAAGTCAGTGCCGTAAACCTTGGAATGCATCTTACATACTGATGCCATAAAGAGTAGCGCCGGCAATCATGAATCCGTCACCCTTGGCTCGGTCAAGCGCAGTCCAGTCCTTGTCGGTGAGTTCATCAGAGGCTACTAATAGCCCAAGCCCAGCAACACAGATCAATACGCCCTGAAGAGCCTGTCAAGGAGAGAACTCCATAAGAAGCAGAAAACAAACATACCAGAATTTGTGTCCAGTGGTACCTGGGACGCATGTATATCCAAGAGAAAAACATGCAGACAGGGATTGCCCAACTATCCTGGCTGTATGAGAATATATGGAAGTTAATTCGGGGTTCACTCACGCGTCTAGCAACATACAAGATAGCAAGTCTGTGTATTGGTATGCCTATAACCAGTCAGCGTGAATATTGAAGCATGCGTTCGGCTGACATACCTTGACCACAAGGAAATTTCCTTCGACATCACAGGCAGCAAGTATGAGATCTGCAAAGAACATCAGATGTGTTCAAGACTTTCTGATTGGCGCTTCTCAGCATACATTTCCATCCATCTCGTAGCACCATGTTTCCCCAACCTCTAAAGCCATCTAAGAGTGGAAATGTCCTGTTGAACAAAATTTCTAGACAGTGTTATTAGGAGGATGAACGCACATTGGTATATCGTGTAAGGTGTATAAATCACGGCCAACGAAAAGTATCTGCCAAGAATCAGAGAGTATCATAGGGCATCGATGTTAGACGTACAGGAAAAATGTCTGTGTCGTCGGGAGCGCCCAGTTGCGGTTCACTAGCTCGGTGGTCGTAACGTTTGTACAGGTAATACACAGGGAAACCACTTGTCCACTGAGCAGGGCAAGGGCAAATCGGCGGGTCCAGATGCTGTTCCATCTACGCACAAAACTCCTGATAAATTCCCTCGGGGATGTATAGTCCATTGGCGGGCGATTTGGGAGGACACTGCTGAGATCAAAAGCTTCAGGGCCGTTGGTGACATCGACGAGGGAGTCTGGCTTCTTCGTGTCTTCGAGAACGTGACTTGTAACCGACATGACGGGCAGCTTAAATGGTCCCCACTGCGGCCTACGGTTGACAGACGGAAGGGAAGGCTTGAGAGCTAAGTCGCTTCAAGTTGCGCTTAACTTTTAATACAATGATCTCGCGGAGATCAATTCGATTTTACTACACGTGATATAGTAATAGGCGAAGCGGGGAGGCCGACGTTTGAATTCTGATGTCACTGTCAGGCCTCATCGAATACATAAGCCACTTGTCTGCCTGAAGAATATAGACGACGCGCTTGGACATAAACGCGAGGGAGTCCTCAACTGACGTACGTATGATGTGACACGGACCCAAAAGCTAGAATGATGCAAAACCTCCGATCCAGAGTGAACTCGCAGAAATTGTAAGGTTCGACAAATACAGTCGAAGAATTTAACCTCCAGGACGAAAGCCAAACTCTCCATAATCGTGCAAGTGCCTGGCCCTGAGCGCGCCACTTCACAACCATGCTTTCTCAATCCATTCATTCCACATGCAACCCCAGTAAGAATCCCGGGCGCGACGGTGTTCCAAGACGGGGCGTCTTGCCGTCAAAATTTACGAGGGAAGGGCATATCAAAGCTGGTAGATATATATTAGACACACATTTGTTCACATCATCATGTTTGACCCCGTGCTGTAGTTAGTTCAAATTTCTTAGCACTATCGATGCTCAGTTATTTTCCCTTGGATGATAGACTATCCGAGGGAATATACGGACAGTCACTAGTCAACGCGCTCTGTTCAAGAGCCGAAACTTTCCTTGTCTCCAAAATAATCCTGAAACGCCTGGTTAATAAAGAAGTACATGGTACAACAATAATCAATTGATCATGGTCCGCCAGTCAGGCCGGACGGGAATCCAGCGAAATCAACTTGGTCTTGAACATTCTGCCCAGCTATGGAGTATGATATCCGCAAACGTAGTCGAACGTTACTCTGCCGAGGGGAAAACTGAGCACTTGTCTGGAATCTTATGGATGTGTACATACCCCAACAGGCGCCACTACACGCATTTGTTGTGTCTCAACTGCGCCAGGGCTGACGGTCGGATTTGACATCGGCAGCATCTGAAGCTGTTGCGACTGCAGATTGATATGTAAATACTGTTATCATCTTGAGTCGTAGAGAGAAACGTACCTTGGGAACAGCAGCCTGAAAGTTAAGGCCGCTCGCAGTACTTCCACCCGAAACTTGGAAACGAGCAAGGATCATCACCACTCCCGGCTTTGTAGCATTCGTCTGCGGCGTGAGCGTAATTTTGAGTTCGTTCTTCTCGTATGCTGTGTATGCAGTAAGCTTGGGAGTTGGCGGCTGTGCAGGTGGTGGAGACTGTGTCTGTATTAACGAGAATGCTGACGACGCAGTTGGGGTCGGGGCAACGGGAGTTGGTGAAGTTGAAGGGTTGGGGGAAGTGGTAGTAGTGCCAAATAGTGTGAGGATATCGTCAACGGTCGCCTTCCGGGAGGATGGGGGTGATGCAGCCGTTGGCGTGGAGCTGCTGAAGATGTCCGCAAGAAGATCTTGATTGCGTTGTGCATTTGTGATTTCAGGGCCAGGCGTTGCGGCGATATCCTCGCCCAACAGATCACCCTGTGCAGCTGGTGAGGACAGCGAGGCGGATGATCAGGGTGTGACGTACATCTTTGGATTGGGTGGACCCTACAGGTTTATTCTCGCTAACTGGGAACAAAAGTTAAAAACCAATGATTGGAAATAGGTTAATGCCGAAGTACTAACCAACACCCATGACAGTTGTTTTCAGCTCTGGCGGTGGCATGCGCTCCAGAACACCCTCCCTAAGCTCGCCCAAATTAAAGAGACTAGCAAATTCCACTGCACGTTGCTGCAGTTCGAGCTCTGGGCTCGTGGTGTATTTCGCTAGTAATTCCTGAATGCGTTCCTGCTCAATGTGCGTGGTAGTACGCCGTGAAGAGATCTTTGTCACGGCGGCAAGGACAAACTGTTTAATGAGGTAGTTGGCATACGGAGAATCAACGATAGACACCAAAAGCTCGACAAGGTCCTTGTCGCTCGCCTAAGAAGTGTTTCAAAATGTATTGAGAAAAGTTAGCGTGTCTACGAGGGGAAAGACACACCGGTTTGGGGGACTCTTCATCAACAAAGCCACCTTCTAGCAAAATCTCGCTGTATTCGCCGATGATCCATGTTGCAGCGAGTGTCAAAGACTCCTGGGAAATGTCGGATTTGAGCGCAGTATACAATTTGGAGGCAGTGTAGGCCTGCAGTTCAGGAGTATGTGCGACAAGACGAATGAAAGACGATAGGATCTCCTCGCGTACGAAATTACCCGCCTATCCAGGAAACGGCCAGGTCACTACAAGCAATATTCAACAAGGATTGTACTCACCAGCTTCAAGACCCTAAGTACTGTGTCGATATGCCATCTCTTGTTCGGGGCAAAACGTTCGGCGGCAAGACAGATTTGCGTTGTCATGCCAAGCTTAAACTCGTCGTCTGCGACTTCAAGGAACGCCAAGAGCTCACGGATAAGAACTCGTACGTTCTGTTCGTTGATGAGAGCGTAGGAGAGCTCCAGCGCACGGCGGCGAATAGAAATATCGCCGTCCCGCAAGCAATCGAGGATAATGTTACGGTGACGTTGCACGGCGTTAGTATCCATCGACACAACCTTGTTGAGGGTATTAAGGGCAACGTATCTAGTGCCGTTAAAGGTCAGTGCTGTGGGATGATACGAGTAGCTCATAACACACCGAATGTTGTTGTCACGATTACTCAAAAATTTGCCCAATATGTTGATCGCCATGACCCGCAACCCAGTATCTGCCTCAATCTCTAGCACCGTCAGGACGGTCTCGTATAAAATCGAGTTCCCCACGTTCTTGGTAGAGTCGGTGTTCGTTGCAACCTATATTGTTTCAGCGAATGAATTGCGCGCTCTCGGAGTTCTTACCTGAGCCAAAATATCGTTCATTGCCTCGCTTGCCTGCTCGTCACCCTTGCCAAGAAGGCGCAACAAACGTAGTATCTTAACTTGCAGGAATGGATCCGTGATCCCTGAAACGTCGTGTTCTGGGCTGTACCCGGTAGTCACCAGCGATTTGAGGTTTCGCACGAGTAATGGGACAGCCTGCGTGAATAATGTTCAGGAGACGTATAATACCGGTGAGTCAGACACACATTACGGAACTCTTCCAGAACTCCGGGATCTATTTGGCACATTTCTGTTACGAGGGTGATCGAAGAGAGAAGAACACCGTGGTTGCGGTCGGTGAGAAGATTCTTGGCCTTGGTCGTGAAATGGTCGGTGATATCAGGTACCTTTTTTATGACGCGAAGGGCGCACAGCGCAGCCTGTTCAGGAGGGCGCCGTTAGAGGTGAAGGCTATCCTATGAGAGCATGTCACGAGAACACACCTTCTTCCGAATGTATGTGTTACTCGATCCCAGCAACTTCTCGATTTCATTCGCTAGATCTCGTGACATCTCCTCCGATGCGATATTGGCGAAAGTACAGAGCGCCAAGCCGACTGCGTACATGTTCGAATGGTTCATATCACTGTATACGACGTTATCAGGAGGTTGTGGCCTTGGATGATACTGATACGCACTTCTTGAGAGAATTGGTGACGAGTGTCAGGACTTCCTGATTTTCGTCGAGCAGCAACATGATCCCTAGATATCCCAGACGCTTATCTGAGAACCTAGGACTTGCGACAAGTTTCAGGCATTCGATCTGGCCGAAATGAGCAGGCGACCCGAGCATATGGATGTAGAGGAGCTTCGCGATGTTGTTGTGCCGCTGGAAAGAATCCTCCTCTCGGAAAGAGGCCCGGATGGCAGCAGACTCCTGCTGTATAAGCGCCCTCTCATCTGCTACGGTCTTGAGCCGAAATATTAGAAGACGGGCACAGTGGAAACAGAGTAACGCATACTTTGCATGACCGGATGCCTTTGATGAGGGCTGGAGAGGAAATCAGGCAACTATCACAATTTGTTTGAGCCAGAATACTCGCATTTGAGATTATGGTAAACCATCTGGCTGGTATAGATAGAGGGACGCGCGGCGTCTGCGCGAAAGCTTGAAGGGAGGAGGTGACTGGATTTCGAAGAACTGAGGGCGTGATGCGTGTCACGGGTCACGGCGCTTTTGCTGCTATCAGCGTGAAGAACTTCAAGTTGGCGGGGGCATGGCCGTTCTCAAACGACCTCTTCTATTATAACCACCAAGACGATCCCCTTTCTTCCGCCGCAACGAGCGCTTGTGAAGATCCTCAGCGAACACGCCACACTGGCTTCATCATCCATCTCAATCGAGCCTCTTGTCAAGCAAAGAAGTTTATACCAGTGCCTAGTAGCAGCAGAGCACTGATTACAAATATAGGTGTGCGGCATTCTATAGAACAATCGCCATAAACTTTTCCCTCTTTGCTATGATTATCTTTCTGCTTATCTTTCTCAATCGTTAGATGAATGAACCCCTGAATTTCTCCATGTGGCACGCATTCCTTTTCGATACAGGATCTTTCAGTTGCCTTCTCGTACTCGTTGATGTCTACGACCATCATCATGTTGGGAGAATTGCCATATCGCCTTCGCACTCCCATTCGTGCTTTGGAGGAGGTTGTACGACGTGCTCCTACCGTTAATGTATCTCTGGGAAATGAGAACACGGAGCATGATGAAAATTTCCTCTTGCATCTCTTGGAACAATACTACACGTCGGCGTGGAATTCCCTGATGACTGGAGACAATCGTCGAATTTGAGTACAGTTATGATGGGATACATCGAGAAAGTCAGTTCATGTTGCTTGCCTGCCTAGCTTGGGCCATATGATAGGCCAAAGGCAAAACAGACGGCACACTCTGTGGGGGGTCTCAACTGTTCCTAGCGCAATGGCCATTGTGCCACGGGGATACAAATACAAGATGTCGACCATTATGTGACGGTATATACTAAGCTCAAGCCCCTTCTCGCGGCCCTCTGGATATCCCGTATTTCTCCTTCTCCCACTCCCTCCACTTGAATATAGGCAGAGGGTGTGCCTCAGTGTTAAATACCCATTCATTTAATGGAAGACGATCTTCCTCAGTAAACAGCAGATAAAGGTACTTCAATCTGATGAAATGTCAGCGTTTCATCTGGAGGAAGTTAATAGAAAACATACGTCTCAGCAAGGAAGTAACTACATGCAAGGAGTCCTCAATAATTATTGTGCCAGAAAACGGGGTAACAACGCACCTAGGCATCTCGTCCTTGAGTTCCACGGGTATTTCGTCAACGTTACCAACACTGGCATATCCATACTCTGTGCGTGCATGTTTCTCAATGGATTCAAATATTGACCTGTCCATCGAAAGATCAATCTCTCAAATCAGAAATTGTCGCGGTGAGAAACAAACCATCCTCTCTCTCGCCATATCTCGTCCCCAGTTGTTCTCCATAGGATATAAAAGCTCTCAATCGTCTACACAAAAAGGTGAATGGTCCTCCCCAACCTAAAATATGAACTTACCTCGGGCCTCAACAAGAAGGACTTCCTCCTCGACAAATATTCCCTCCCTTTCCCATCTCCAACCCTTTCCACATCTCCCGTTCCCGGCGGGCCACTTCCTTTCTTCCCGTTATTTTCCCACTCCCTTAAATGATTAACCCAAAGCCCCTTCTTACCCTGCGCCCACTCTTTCCCGAGCATCACCATCACGTCCGGGCCTAAGCCCGTCTCGCTGTCTTGATATGTCGCCCAACACGTCCGCGCCAGACCCTCCGCTGCCCAGGTATGCAACTCACGTTCCTTGGTTGGGAGGTCAAGTGTGTGTACGCCGAGCGCTAGGAGCCCCGGGAGGAAGCACGAGAGGTGCTCGAACGCGTATGTAGGTTTGGACCCGTACGAGTCTGTTACGTAGAGGAGGTTCCGCTTAGGCGTGAGGTAGAGAAGGTTGTTGATGACAGCATTCATTGAGCGGAGGTCTGAGGCTGGTCAGTCCGTGCAGGAATTGGGAGCCACAGATGACGTACAGAGTTCGCGGGTCTTGGGCTCGGATTGGTCAGTTAGGAGCCACTGTTTAAGGAGATACTCATGTGCACTGTCAGCGTAAGCACCGACTGAGAAGTGGTCTGCGGAATAAATGAATGGAGCTTAATTGAACGGCTTTCTATGAAGGGCACATACTGTTCGCAGGACGCCCCGTCTCGATATCCCACATTGTCGGAAAGATGCCGCCTGGAGGTGTTTCGTACATCTGACGCATAATGTGTTCCGTCTACAGAAGCATGAGCATAACTCGACCGCAAAGGTATGATCGACGTGCCTTCTCAAAATATTCTGCACGTCCAGTAAGGTGTGCAAGATACTTGCTGCAAGAACTCCATTAGACTCGCGGAATCCTCGACGCATGACTATTATCTTACAACTCAAGCTGGTTGCTGAGCGCCTCGGACCACAGAACATTCTGTCCATTCCATCCAACCCGCTTCTGGCCACTATACGTATACACTATATTAGAACAGAACAAAAGATCACGCATGGAACACACGTCGCAGTATCCACGGCATATATCGGGAAGCCGCTGGTTGTGTTGAATGCGGGAAGAAGCATAGAACCAAGATCGTCGGCGCGCGCAAGAAGAACTGTCTCGCCTGAGAGTGCGTAGGCAGAAAGCATGCCACCAAGGTAACGTATTACTGTCTCGAAGAATGGTGCGAAACGATCTTTCTGAAAGTCTTGAACTCAGGGTGATGAAAACAAGAGTTAAGCGGGACGTACGGGTGGCGACACAAAAGTGGCGCGTGCAACGGTCTCTAGGGCGTCGTTGAACGTGTCGTTGAGTCCCATAATCCATATTGTATCGAGTGCGTCATAGAGGGTTACGCCCCAGCCGTTAAAGCTTAAAAGTTTTTTATAATGAAAGCACAGGCACACCGCAGTCAATGATGCTCACTTGTTGATCTTCTTGCCCGATACAGGTAAGAGTTCATCATAAGGTAATGCATGCAGCTTGTAGCCCTCGTACGCATGCACGAACGCATCCCTGACCTTCCCCGCACGAACTTCCCATTTTGGATCCGTTTGTGGTCCCCCTGGTCCTGGTAGTGGTGGGCCTGGGTGCAACCATGGTAATGGTGGTGGTGGACGTGGTATGAGTGGGTGATTTCCCATGTACGGCGGCGGAACATAGGCATAGTAGTCTGGATTGACGAGACGAAGGAGTAGAGAACCGAAAAACAGGGCGACGATGAAGGCAACGAGCCATGTGATCCAGCGTAATAGTGGCCGACCGATGAAGGTGGGCAGCGGGGCAGCCTGAGCAAGGGATTCGGGGTCGACCCAAATACGGGGACGACGACCAGTGAGCATTGTGGGCAGCAGGCAAGATGCCAACGAGCTACGTTGCAACCCAGAGCAAGTTGCCAAGCCAGCTGGGGTTCTATGTACACACAATATGGTTCCGAATATATTCCAGGTGTTCTAATCACAACTTCCATCCGCCGGTCCATCCTTCCACCGTTCATCCGTCTTTGCACAGTCAAATACCTCCTTTCCCAGCTTCTCATTCACTTCATTATGCCGCTCGCACAACCATTTACTCAGCCCAACCCGCCCGCTTACATCCGGCGGATGTATGGCAATATTCTCGCCGAAATCTTCTGCACAATTTGTGCATGGATATAGTAGCGGAAGCGCTCGCAACAGCATGAGCATGTTCGCACGTTGCGTTGGCGTAGGTTTCTCGGGATAGTATGCTGCGGTGGTGTGTAGGAACGTCCATGTCGCGCGACCGAGCTGCTCGACGTCAACAGGACAATTTGGGGGCGGGCCGTCGATTGCAGCTAAGGCGGGAGTCTGCGAGACAGCTTTTCCTGAAGCCAGTGCTGCCATCATGGCTGCTGTAGATGTCGAGCGCTGCCCGTCTGCGCGCGATTTGTCGACTGCCTCTATTGTCCCTGGCCGCCAGTTACGAAAAGCGGTACATATTTTGCAGGGTTTTCCGTCTGGGCCCATGACCATTCCAGGGGGCATCTTGTTTGTTGAGCTCGGCGTAGTATTCTTGGGCGTGCTCATTGTGGTCTGCAACAAGAAGAGAAGAATTTCAGGCTTCGTCATCCTCGGCCCGCGTTCCGATAAGATCAAAATTGGCGCTCGTCTCCCTTGTAATCTCACAGCTTCCCGCTAGCCAATTTTTGCTGCAAGCGTCAACGCTTACAGCTACATGTACTTTGGCAAAAATCGTCGTGGCTTCTGACCCGAGTGCACGTACCTGAACACCTGACATATATATCTCTTTCACCCCGGGCCATTGTGACCTGGCATGCGACTATTCACGGCTTGGCATCGCGGTAAGAGCTTGACAAGCAAATCCCCGATGATCTACGTACACAATGCGGATCCTCAGTAACCGCTGGCTATTGTTGCCCCCCTGACGCCTATCAATGCCAACGTATCGTATTGATGATGCCCTTTTGGCAATATCATGCTCCCTTGAAGCCAAGTTCGTTTCAACAACAAACAAGTGGGATGTTGGCGGGACGTTGAAGGATGGCTCAAGCTCGCTCTACAATTGTCACCGTATGGGAATTTTTCTATTAGATGACGGCTAGCGGCAGTATCCTAATTCATCGATTCATTGTGCACATTCTTTTTCTCATCATGATCATTGCCAATTGCGCAGCGTCGCGAAGCCCTCGCAGAGCTTATACGACTACCTGCGCGCATAATTACCTGTAGCCGCATTTACACAAGATTACCAGTGATCTCTTTCTCTGTTACATAAAATTGGCCCAGTATCATTTTGGGTGAAGAGAAGGAAGAGTGGCGCCACATCGAGACCGGACGTGGCAAGAGGTGGGGTGCATTTTTGAAGAGACTAGAAAAGTTCGAATCTGTTGTCCGAGTTGTGGCAGTAATCCCACAGGTCCTGCACGCTTAGGAGTGGAGTCTGACAAGTCTTTTTTTAGGTTTGTTGATTCGATTTTAATAATCAATGTAGGCGGGCTCTCTCTGTATTCGCATAATTTACAAGAAATGAATCAGAAACCGACGATGCGCTTCGTGATCGTGCAATACTTTGACGCTACTACATAGCACTTCGATACCTCACATCCTGTTACCTCTCCAAACCAGGGCACTGCAGCACGAAGTCAGAGTCTGAGAATAATATTTACAGATTATTCTCCTCTGGCGACACGAATGCCATAATAATACAGCAAAGTACTTCAGGCATATGCCGCATATGTCTGAAGTACTTTGCATAAAACATATACTAAAGAAGCAACGAAGTTCCATACGCGGCCGGCCCGGGGATGGGGCGACCTGTCCACGTCCTGGTCAGAGGGCGGGAGGGGGGCCTGCTTTTCTGGAACAGGAACAATGAATTGACAGCTTCCCTGCCAAGAATAAGTATCTGGCCAGACCTCGAGCGTATGGAGACTCGTCGATCTAATGTGCTTTAGAACTGTAAACTTTCTAATTGTATATGTAATGGATGTATTTATCGTCTTCTGAATAACAAATAGTCAAGGGTGACAACAAAAATATCTAGGAACTCGCTGCATATACAACTGCCGCCTGCCATCAGCAGTTGGGGCGAAGGTTGCTAATTGGGTATGATGGCGCGTGTATCCCATGACACGGGCTTTACGCAATGCGTAAACCTCCATTGCAGAAGACTGGTATGACACTGTCGCGATCAGTTAGTATCATGGCATTGACGAGGACGAAACGCTCGGCGTTGGTGACGATAATCGATCAGGACGGTGCACCCCTGCAGCAACTGACAACGCATATACCCCATATCTAAACGTGTCCACTATTGGACAGATCGGGCAGGTGTCACCCTGGCCACGGCGGCTGTCTGCCGATTCTTTCGAATGTGTGGCATTTGTTCGCCCTTGGGCCTTGATTATATTCATAGAAAACATATGTAGAATCCGCATATGATTAGTTCACCTTGTCGTGTGGTTTCCGGACAACGTACGAGGTTTGAACAAGTCGAGTTTGACGCGATCAAAGGGGGTTATACATAGGTGCACATGTGTGGGGCCATCTGTGTGAATCGTGATAGTTTCAGTGCATCGGCACACAGCAACAAGTATAGGACGTTATCCTCGTGCTTTCGGACCATCTGAGAGTATATTATAAAATAAAACATTCATTTGCGATGGAAGTAGTTCCTGATGGTATACATAACGTGTGAGTAATCGTAATTTAAATCCATACAATGTATCCGTACAACATCTTCTCGAACGATCAGAATACACAGTGCGTGAGATTATGCCCACCGTCCAAGGAGTGCCATGATGGCACACCCAGCAAGCATACAAACAAGCGCATAAGCGAGCTTTCCGTTGGAAGCCTCCATCATGTCCTTGTTGAATAAGAACTCATGCGCCAGGAGCTGAGATTTTTTAAATTAAATTGCATCATAGCAGAAGAAGAGAAGAGCATACCTCCACGAGACCAGTGTAGATCAGAATTCCCGAACTGAGCGAGTCCAGGGTCCCGCTCACGATGAGAGCGCGCCTGCTGTTGGGGTCGTATGTCGTACGCACGCCAAGTCCGGCCGCAATTCCTACCGGAGTCGTGATACCGTAGATCAAGGCACCGGCCATTGGCACCCAATTATATTTTGGTGGTAATTGCATGTGAGCCAGCCGTGAGCCAACACCCAACCCCTCGAACGCCTCTATAAATATGGGTGAGACACTGCAAAATTCATCGAGAGGCACAAAACATACGATGGAAAATGAGGACAACAAAGAGGACTTTGAAATCTGGGTCGACTGCAAGAGTCAAACCGACGAGGACACTGGTCTCTCAATGAGCACTTATATTCCTAACAAAGTAAAAATTCATTTACCTGTGTAACGC
The DNA here is from genome assembly GCA_018221635.1 of Tephrocybe sp. 10521TJB. NCBI lineage: Eukaryota > Fungi > Basidiomycota > Agaricomycetes > Agaricales > Lyophyllaceae > Tephrocybe > Tephrocybe sp. 10521TJB. Next base: position 41,644 of record JABAJS010000023.1, on the reverse strand, counting down.
CACTCCAAATTCGAGGATCGCGATGCCAATGATCTGAGCTAGGGCACTTTCTGACATCACTCCCCCGTGTTGGGATTCAATGTCGCTGCTATCGCTGCTCTTCTCTACGGCGTTCTTCGGCTCTGTGGACTCTGGACCGTGTGCTGCGTGTGTACCACCAGCATCAACGTTGTGACCGTGGGGGTCTATTAGTACATCATTATTAGACGCCACTCTGAAGTCCACAATATATCAGTGTTGACACACCATGGCTGAGACCGAGCTTTTTCAGCTTGGCTGTTCCCCATCGGAAGGCAATGAGCTCCACGATGAATATACTGAATATGCTCAGCATGGAGAGCGCCAAAGCATATGGCTGTGGCATCGTGGGATGAGCAGAGAACTTCACAGAAGCTTCCTAGACTGCGTACGTAGATACCCCATCCATCCCCGAGACATGGATCCCCCAGTGCATCGAGTGCAGGTGAAAGCAGATGTATGAACGCTGTCGCGATCTACACAAAACGCTCGTGAAATGATATGAAGCTATTTCAGATAAAGACCTACGATAACACCAGATCCGAAGTACTTTGCGAAGCTAGTGTTCGGGGTTAGCTGTTGGTCAACAAGGCGGGGGATGTAAAGCGTACTCGAACACGTTCTTGGGAACATGCAGCCATGACGAGCGCTTGGCAAGGACAGGGAACGACGCGCCGGCGATTGAGCCGAACAGGATGATAAAGATCGAACCTATACGGAGGCCTAAGAAGTCATTACCGGTGGTAGAGCTGCAGGCTGGAGTGTCGGACATGGCTTGTACAGGTGGGGGGGAGGAAGGAGCGAAGAAGGGCCTGTTTTAGAAGTAACGGCAAGGGCCTTTAAAGGAAGGCGTGTTTTTGACGTGCGAGTGTTAGAAAGAGGAAACGGTCTATGCCGGGAGATATTGCAACATACCCATATCGCGATGACTGGCCGGGTCCTCACCTCTTTTTTTTCCTGTCTGGAGATCACGTGTATCATCTATGGTACCCTCGCAGTCATGTAACCCGGGTCGTCTCATTGGTTGCAAGAACGTTTCACAGTTGCGCGCGCAGCTGCAGTACACAAAGGAGTACGAATAGAATGTCGACGGGACTCCCGCGGCACATCGTTCTTCATTATGATTCTTTACCCAGAATATCATACCATGGGGCCATGCGGTGATAGTCTGAATAACGTTATGTTGGAGGCATAGAAGCCAACGAATAGCAGAGCATCTGTCGGCCGGGAACCTAGAACCTCTCGGCATGTCTCGTCTTAGGCGCCACAAATACACCGAAGTACACTCAACGGGTGTGTAATTCCCAGGCACACGGCCACAACTCTCAATCAGAGATAACCTGGGCCAACCATTTCCACGACTACCTCAGCGCCTTCTGCTGCCAGTAGTCTTCGGTGACAGGCCCCTGCCCGTTACACCCGTAGCCCTCATCTGATCATCCCGTTTTATCATCCATACCTATCGGATCTCTTCAATGACATGAGTCTTGCTCTCTGGCCTTTGACAAGGTTCAATGTTACCGAGAGAGCCCACATCGTCAATAGCCGTCATTTGGTATGCGGCTGACCGCTCTTCCAACTGTTCCACGAGCACGCGGAGGATTGCAGATGGTGTAGAAAGTACGTGTGCTGCATAGAAAAGCAGTTTATGCGAGACGTGAGACTTTTTCACACTGTGGCCTTCGAATAGTTTCGTAACATCTGACAGGGCCAGAATCAGATTGAAATGTGGATGGGCAGCCGTGTCAAAGTTTCCTTCTGACGTCGGAATTGGTGCTATAACCGTTATTACTGAGAGTGGCCGAATCAGGTGTGCTGTGTCGTTCAAAAGAATTGCAAACAGCTTAGAGTTCACTTGGCCCTAGTGACGCGGTTGATTACTAATGTGTTAATCCTATGTAAAGAAAACGACTTACTGGTTTAAAATGCGACCACATGTCTGTCACAAGACTAGACAGGTTCGGATACAATGTTGTCGATTTACGGTCAACCAGGAAAGGCAAAAGTTGGGCCAAAAGACGTCTGGCCTCTTCAAAATCGACATCATCGGGCGTAAGTGACGACAGTGGCGATATCGAAAGGTGTCGGGTGACAAATGAGTACGCTACACTACGTTCCGATTGTCAGTTAAGCAATTCAGGGGTAGCGAAGTGCAGAACCTACCATACTGCGCAGATGTTGTAAAATAATGGCGGACCATTTGGTATTGGTTTGACCATAACAGCAGGTACAAGCAGTGCGTTTGGCTTGGAGCCATATCGGCGAGAGATGGCGTCCTCTGATTCCAATTCAGGCGCGTCCCACCATGGCTCACATTGCCA
>JABAJS010000023.1:0-38738 GCA_018221635.1 Tephrocybe sp. 10521TJB | reverse complement strand
GCAGTTGTATTTCGCAAATTGACGACCACATCTAAGACACCACAGTCACAATGCAGGCCTGAAGACGAAAGAACAAGACACGCACAATCTACATGTAGATTTATCGTTGGGCTCAGTGATGGCTGGAGGAGACATCCAATTCAAAGTCCGCTGATAATTTTGATCGTCTCCAAAATTATTGGGAGGTTGGCTTGAAATCGCTCAGATTCTTGTATACACCTGGCCATGGCCGAAGCACGTCTTGTGGACAACAAGGCGACATTCGCATCCTTCTCCCACCTTCTCGATGCTCGCCTTCTGCGGGCTCTCGCCGACTCTGGTTTTGCGCGACCCACCCTCGTTCAAGCAAAAGCTATACCACTAGCACTAGAGAGCAGGGACATCCTTGCCCGGGCTCGTACAGGAAGTGGGAAGACAGCTGCATACTGTGTGCCTGTCGTACAAAAAATATTGAGCGCCAAAAGCGTATGTCGCTTCTTGTTCGCGTTTGGAAGATTAACCAATGTATCCATCAGTCATTGTCCGCCGAAGATCCAGCACGACAAGCCACTCGTGCACTAATACTTGTTCCCACTCGCGAACTATCCGAGCAAGTTTCAGCATATCTACGTGGTCTTCTGGCCTATTGCGAATCCAATGTTTCCATTTCCAATGTGTCTTCCGGAACGACGACTCACCTTCAACGGTGAGTATATTCTGTGCCCAGTTCATCGAGACTCCCTCTTATTATTCCATGAGAACCCTACTCTCAGATAAACCGGACATCGTCATTGCAACGCCCTCAAGGGCTTTGGCTCTCCTACAATCAAAGGTCAGTAATTGGTACTCTGTGCCATGCCCAGGTCTTAAAAACACTCTCTTAGGCCCTCTCTACATCATCAATAGAATCTCTCGTCATTGACGAGGCCGACCTCATTCTTTCATATGGACATGACGAAGACATCCGGCAGATATTCAGCGGCTCATTCCTTCCTCAAGTTTACCAATCATTCTTAATGAGCGCTACCATGACCGAAGATGTAGAGCTCCTCAAAGGCCTAACGCTCCGTAATCCAGTGAGTGATACATCCATGTCTAAATACCTGTTTGGATCGACAATCTACCTCCAGGCGATTCTGAAACTTGAAGAAGACGAGGATGATGCAGCCCACCTGAGCCAATATGCTGTAAAGTAGGTCGCACCGACGATTTTGAGCCGTCTTAATCATTGATCGTATCTAGATGCTCTGAAGTCGACAAGTTCCTTCTGACATACGTCATCCTTAAGCTTAGGCTGATCAAGGGAAAATGCATCCTATTTGTCAACGACGTCGACCGCAGCTATCGCCTCAAACTCTTCCTCGAACAATTCTCAATAAAAAGCTGTGTTCTGAATTCAGAGCTTCCCCTCAACTCAAGGTGTGTTTCAATTTCGATCTCCTAACATGACACTCAACAGCATGCCCCAGATACCACACTGTGCAGGAGTTTAACAAGGGAGTTTATGACTACATCATTGCCACGGACGAAAGTGGTGCCATAGAGCACGATTCCGACGAGGAAGATGGAGGAGATGACGAAGACAATGAAGTTGTGGATGAATGTTTGTCTCTCGGTATCTCGTTCTTTCAACAATAACTGATCTTCTTGTAGTCACGTCCACCCAGCGTGAACCCGTCGACGACGATGATCAGGAAGAGCCATCAAAACTATCCAAGTCCCGAAAACGTAAACGTGCTGCGACATCCCCTGCCACTGAACCCTCCACATCCAAATCCAAGAAGCGAAAGCACCGAAAAACAAATGACAAGGAATACGGCGTGACGCGTGGCATTGACTTTGTCGACGTTGCATGTGTTCTTAACTTTGATCTACCTACAACTTCGCGCTCTTACACTCATCGCGTTGGTCGAACCGCGCGTGCCGGCCGGACAGGAATGTCCCTGTCTTTCGTCGTTCCGGAGGAGCAATGGGGCAAGAACAAGGTTGTGGGGTGCCTTCCAAGTGCAAAGGGAGACGAGGGTGTTTTCGCAAAAATTGAGAAGGAGCAAGGCGCAAGAGGCAGCAAGATCAAGGAGTACAATTTCGACATGAAGCAGGTCGAAGCTTTCCGTTACCGCATGGAAGATGCGCTGCGAAGTGTGACGAGGAGTGCGATTAAAGAGGCACGGATCAAGGAGCTGAAGACAGAGATCCTGAATTCTGATAAACTCAAGGTTAGTTTTACTAGCCTCATTGGTGCAGAAGAACAGATGACTGACTGCGTGTGAACTTGAAGGCGCATTTCGAAGATAACCCGCTAGACCTTGAGTTCCTCCGGCATGATAAGCCACTCCACCCTACCAGAATCCAGTCACACATGAAGCATGTACCAAAGTACATGTTACCAAAAATCGCCCCTGTCCCTGGCACTGGGGTGGATGTAGAAGCGGAAACGGCGAAACCTGGCTTTGTGCCATTTAAAAAAGACAATCATGCGCGCGGTCGTGGAAGGGGTCGAGGACGCGGCGGACGTGGGGGTTCAAGTAGTGGTCGAGGTGGCAAAAAGAAATCTGATCCTTTGAAAAAATTCGGTCGATAGATTATAGCCAATTGGCTATCAACGGTCTTGTGTATGTAGGCAATCATCCATTTAGAATTTTCCCAGAAATCCCTAGCTCATCTTTCCTTGCACAAGTATGAATAGTTGGACTCTCGAGGCTTCGATAACGTCCAGGTGGCGCAAGCTGAAATACATTTCTCCAATTATAGATAGTAAATCATCGACGATAGATTATTGGCATCTCCTGGTACAATTCGGCAGAAAAGGTCTATTTCTCCTGAATGCAGAGCTTCAGAGGATATCAAGTGAACTAAACTAGCTTTCCCGTGGGATGTCAATTGTTAGTCTCCAATGCAGACCTACAATATTTTTTATTGAGAGTGAGAAGAAAACAAAAATTATAACTGTCATAGCGATTTTCTTTCTTCATAACGACAGTCCATTTGCGCACTGAAGTCGCAACAATCACAACCTCTGAAAAGCAGCAGAATCTGTTCATAGCCCTTGCACCGCTTTTATGCAAAACGACCCGGAAATCAAACGCTGGTGCTAATATAAATGTCGACATTTAATTTCTTGCTCCATCATGTAGGCACAAGCCTATGCAAAGCTTCAAATCATTGAAACCGCCGAGAAAAGGAGGTGAGACAGACGCAAGAATCTACGACCATTCTAGCAAGCAAAAGTGCCATCACACAATTGCGTACATGCCTTGGCCCACTCAACTGCATGAGTAACAACGTGCCTCCGAATTCTGAATGTGAATCGGCCATGCCAAGGCACTTGTTTATCAGGAGACGGCGTACAATCTGGAACCAAGCCCCTTTCTCGCCATAAGAACGTGCCCGAATACCTCCGTTCGTGAATATCAAGATGGACAGGAGATCGCTGGGTCAGAAGCAACAGTCATGGCATGGCAAGTGGCCTATAAAGGTGAATAATTCAAGTTCCCGAGTCCACCTGTTACCCTACACAGTTTGGGTGCGTACAAGGCGTGGTATACCTAGTAGAGTGCGCCTCTTACTGGGCGCCTAGGAGTGCACCATGTACATACTTGTAGGAGAGCGAGAGCAGAAAGACAACAAATAACTCTGCGTGCCAGTGTTGTATGTGCGTTGAACATTTCCGCCGGGTCGGGACGAGCGTCCTTAAGGCGATATCGACATCTGATCATGATTGCATCCCCTGATAGGATAAAATACCGTACGCAAAGCGACGCCGAGCAATGCTTGCGCTCTTGTCTCCGCCACCGTTGTGTATAGCGGCACCACTTCGCAGACATGTCTCTGGATCTAGGGGAATTGTACAACGAACTCTCAACCCTCTTAAAAGGGGACCTTATGCTTGCCTCGGACGCCAGACGCCTAGAAATCTTCCTTGATACGCACCTCACAAAGATCCTGGTCCGATCCTAAGTCCATAGTTCTCAATGCCGCCCATGCCAGAGTCCTCATTACTAGGCGACTTGTCAGTCAAGATCATGGATAGCGTCAGACGTGCTAACTGCACGTTTGGTCATTGAAAATCTAGCACCTGTAACTCAATTCATTATAGACGCTTATCAATTCGAAAGGACTTGGAGACATCCCCTACCGTAGACTGTGACCACCCGCTGTTTTAGGACGCGGGCAGAAGGAGCCACGGAAAGTATCGAAGCAACGTGCTGCGTGGCGTCACTATTGAAAGGGTTTCAATTCTCGGCAGATACTGCGTCAGCGGAGTTCCCAAATTCTGCAGAGTCGTAGAGTCAAGTATACATTGAGGAGCACATACGTGGTTCCAGCTGGTTCCAGAGTTGCGTGTAGCCAAGAGCAGAGCAGACTGGGAGCATACTTACGCAGGTCTTACGCAGGTTGGAGTGGTAGTTCGGGATGCAAATTTTGGCTTGCTCTGATCTTCGAAGACAGCGAGCCTTGAGAACATCCGAACAAGTTCGATAGCCAGTCAAGAGATGAGGCTCAGAGCGTTATGTTGCCGCTTGAGGGAAAGGATGACCACTTTCAAGCTACGAAGATATCTCGCGCTAGATCTGGCCATAAGCTGCAATTTTAGTTGAGGGGTGTTCAAAGAGTGAGAGCCGTGATACGTTGACCTAGGGCTGAAATGCACAGACGAGAAGAGGAAAAGAGCCCGTTTCACTTGTCAAAGCGTTGTAACCTCGATGCTACTCATTACGCTTCGACCTGCGCATCCAGACGTCAAGCTCAAGCCTCAGGGGCCTTCTTAGACAATTGGCGCTTTGGCGCGGAGCTTCAACAACCATAATTGCCAACTCATGATCATAATCTTAAACGCACACGTCGAAGGTCATCTCAGCAACAATGTATTGCAACAAAACAGAGCTCTAAGCAGAGATGGTGACCTCGACCTCGACACCGGGCTCCAAGCTGATGCTGGTCTGAGAGGTGAAATATGTGAGTCATCAGAACAACTAAAGAAATTGGTGAAGGCTCACGATCTGCTTGACGATCTCGCTGGAGGAGTGGAGGTCGATGAGGCGTTTGTGCACCTTGAGCTCGAAGCAGTCCCAGGTCTTGGAACCCTCACCGCAAGGCTGAAAAAAATCGAGGCCGATAAGTGAATGGTAAATGGACTGAGAGTAGAATAACTCACAGTCTTGCGCATGGTGACCTTGAGGACCTTGGTGGGGAGGCGGACGGGGCCCTTGACGCGGAGCTGCTTATCCTTGGCACGGTTGATGAGGTCGGCCGAGACTGCAATTGGCCATCTCATCTCAGCACACAATGTCAACAACAGAAAGTATCCAACGTACACTTCTCGAGGTTCTTGACGTTGCTGCTGGTCAAGGTGATGCGGATTTTGTGAATCTTGGCACCGGGCACAGGGGCACCAGTAGCGTCGTATTCTTTTTCACCCTTAGCGACGTAACTCATTGTTGCAATTGGTTAATGAGTCAGGAGGTGACTGGAGGAAGAGGTAAGTTGGATATAGTCAGACGCTGCACACTGACGCACCTAAGGAACTTGCAAGTTTTCTGTTGACTTGATCGGAAAATAGAGTTCAGCAAAATATGCTTGTTTACGAGTCTTTGGCATGACGGCTCGGACGGCCCGCCAATTCAATCCACGGACCGCCATGAACACAAATCTCCTAAATTGCAAACAAGAACCAAGGGACACAACTCAAGACTCAAGTGAGGATAGCAATTGGTATATAACGCTTTGAAAACACTGAATACCAGCACTGATAACAGTTACATCCATAGTCTGACAGACCTGCCCAGTTCCGAGATGTCTAGTCACTAGGACCAGTTACGTGCCATTGCCGACCTCAACCTCTGTTTGAAAAAGGCGAGTGAAGCTCTGGGTAGACACAGTTAATATTTACGGAGTATAGTGTTATGTATAGAATTCTTCTTGGTATACCACAAGTAGACGCGGTGGCCATGCTAAGAGCTGACTTCGATTACAGCTTATGTGGGAACACAGGGAGGGTTATTGGGCCGGTGCTATCAGACAGGCGGAAACAAATCCTTATAGACTGTGATATGGGAACTCGTACGCCTTACAACGTCTCATCCGTATCCTGGAGCTGTCATTTGATTGACTATCAACAGTTTTGAAGATTCTACGGCCTCCCTGCAAAGTGTTCTCATCTGAAGAATGGGAGACTCGCTCATTCGTTCTTGAACACCTCATCCCACTCGATCACCTTAGCGCACTCAAGGCAGCATTATCATACAGCAAATTCATGCCTGGCCTTACGACTCCATTGCTTTCGACTCTAGATGTAACTACCGACGAAGCGCTTGCAGTGGTAGCTGATACTCACAGGCGCATACCTCAGTACATCTCACCACCCCCAAGGACCATCTTCAAAGAGATAATTCGCTCGAACCCTAAGTCTTTGGATGGCTCTACGCTCTTTCTGCCTAACAGCACTTATACACGCACGTAATATCTAAAGGACCTTGTCACCTGAATAGAGACGATGAACACGAGTTATAGGAGTTGCTTGAGTGGTATTGAGCAAGTATCGCAGACCACAGCAAGTGGACGAGCGGCCGATCGCAGGTGTATCGAGCGGCTAAGTATTGGCAACAGTGCGGTGTGGGTTGCCCAACCATGAACCAGGAATTGGTTACATTGTACGTATGATATGTGCTTTATAACACAAAATACAGAACAGAATACAGAAGTTATTTAATCAGCACGTCCCTCCTCCCAGCCCCTAGAGCGCTCAACAGCGCGTTGCCAGCCATCCCATCGCCTCAGCTGTTCTTCTGGGCTAAGCTGAGGCGCAAACTCGCGGCTACCTTTGGTGTTGACCTCTGCGAGAGTCTCAGGTTTCGAAAGGTCCCATCCGAATAGCTTGATTGCTGCTCCAGCAAGAAGCGCAGAGCCCAATGCAGTCGACCTAGGCGCGACAATAAGCAAATATGCTGTGGAGCGAAGGAAAATCACCTACTCCCTCATTTCAGGCCTGATGACGGTAAAACCACCAACGTCAGCAAGGACGCTCATGGCAAGGTCACCATTCGTCATGCCGCCGTCAACCTTGAGGTACTTGAGCTCGCTCCCAGAGTCCAATTTCATACTCTCAATGATGGCGCGCGTCTGGTATGCGTTGGCCTCGAGTGTGGCACGCGCTATATGCGATGGGTTGGTGTATTGCGATATACCTGCATACACCGTTAATTGATGTCGAGTGACTTCCAAATGGGACTGACCAATGAGTAGACCGGCCGCACCAGGGTCCCAGTAGGGCGCGAGGAGGCCAGAGAAGGCGGTGACGAAGAACAGTCCTCCGGAATCGGGGACTTTCGCGGCAAGTTCGTTGACCTGCTCAGCAGAGTCAATGAGACACATAGTGTCACGCAGCCATTTGACAGCACTCCCGGCGACGGCAACTTGACCACAAAGTCAGCATGCGCCTACGAAAACACCAAGGAGGTAACTTACTACTGCCCTCCAATGCGTAGACGGGCTTCGCGTCAGGTCCGGCTTGGTAGGCGATCTGTGTATTCAATAAATTAGAATTCGGACGTGTGAGATTGAAGTCGCCTACCGTGCTCAGCAAGCCATGTGTGCTTTTCACGATCTCCTCGCCAGTGCAGAATAGAAGGAAAGCACCCGTTCCATAAGTGCATTTCGCCTCACCCTGGCGTAAGCATTTGTTTCCAACAAGAGCACCCTGCTGATCGCCAACGAGACCTCCAATGGGAACGCCTTTCAATGGTCCAGACGCGACATTTCCGTAGACCTCAGAAGTTGAGACGAGCCTAGGCAGGACCGACTTGCGGAGACCAAAGAAATCTAGAAGAGAAGGCTCCCATTGGAGGGTGGTGGTGTTGAGTAGGAGGGTACGAGATGCATTTGTGACTTCGCTGATGTGGATACCGTTGTCGACACCACCAAGGAGGTTCTGTGTAGATTGACGTAAGAAACAAGTTCACGTAGACATTTCAAGGGAATACAAACGTAGGCGACCCATGATTCAACTGTTCCAAAAAGTAGATCATCCTGGTTGTGTGCCTCGGCGACGTTAGGATGGTTATCAATCATCCATCGAAGTTTAATGGCGGAAAAATATGTCGACAGAGGAAGCCCAGTGCTGTTGATACCGTTAGGTCTGCTAACGGGAAGAGAAAGACGGCATACATTCTCCGGAGGGCCTCGGTACCTTCTTTGCCCTTCACCCATTCACCCGGCTTGACCTGAATACCTGTGTTCTCGAGCTTCTGCTCATAATGTGCGACGGTGTGTTTGGTGCGGGAATCAGTCCATACGATGGCACGGCAGAGGGGCCTGCCAGTCTTGCGGCTCCAGGCGACGGTGGTTTCTCTTTGATTAGTTACCCCTAAGTTCGAAAAGAATTGAAATGTCGATCATGTGATGGCGCGACGAACTAACCGATGACCTTCACGCTGTCCTCTGACCATCCAGCGCCAACCATGTTCTTAATGGCGCTGGAGATGCACAGATTGGCGTGGTCCATGATTTCTACCGCATCGTGTTCGTGCCATCTGACCTGGAATGTCAAGCGGCGTCAGAAGCAGAGAAATATGAGCACGAACCCGGGGTTGGGGTAATACTGGGGAAACTCGAGTTGGCTCTCGGCGACGATGTCTGCATACTTGTTGAAGACGATGAAACGCACGGACCTGAGAGCAATGAATAGATGTGAGACAGTGTGATTCAAGAACTCACGTAGTGCCGCAGTCGAGAGAGCCGACGAACTCGCCTTGTTTGAGGGGTGCCATGTGGAGATTGCGGGGAAAGGTGGAGAAGAGAGACCTGGACAGGGGCCTGGTTTTTAAAGGAAGCGCGGAAGTTCCACAAGCTCGCAACGCTCTCCAACTGGCGAATATCATTTTGCTGCAATATGTCATTTCACGGTTGAATCATATGTCCCTGCCGGACCGCCGCTCCGCTCGCCGCCTATCATTTCGCGATCTCGCCTTATCTAAGTATTTACTATCTACTCAGTCTACAATCCCAAACAGCTCGCGCTCACTCTCAGTCCACTCAAACACTGGGAATGGGTGCGCCTCCGTGTTGAACACCCACTCCTCTAGGGGTATCGGGTCGTCGTTGATGAACAACAGGTACAGGTATTTGAGCCTACATCACCGTTAGTAAATGCACAATACTAAGAGTGCGGAACATACGTTTCTGCGAGGAAATAGCTGCGGTGCCGTTGCCATAAACACCCGTACTACCGTTGAAGAAACCGAACACACCTCGGCATGTCGTCATATAATCTTGGAGGTGTGACATCAACCTCTTTCAGGCTGGCGTAGCCATTATTAGTTTTCGCGTACGTTTCAATAGCCGCAAAGATTCTCCATCCACGTTCTCTCCACTTAAGGTTACCAGTAACTCGCCATAGTATGTACAGCGATTCCACAGTCTGTCTGTTGATTAGATTCACATCGAAAAGACCAGTAACAAACGCACCTCCGGCCTTAACAGATATCCAGGTCTTTTTATCACGTAATCTTTTTCAGTTACTCGAAGTCTCGAAGTCGTTGGGCCGTCGGTGACTGGTGGCATATCACTGAGCCCAGGTGGTGTACCGCGGCCGCCACTCCCCTTCCATCTCTTCATCGCATCGATCCACAGGATTCCGTGGGAACTGCGCCACTTGTTCGTCTCCGGATCCCACGCTGGCTCCTGGTTCATCACTTTAAAAATCATCTCATCTGCGCCCAAGCCAGTCGGTTGATCGGCGTATGACAGGTAGCATGTCTGCGCAAGGCCCTCGGCGGCCCAAAGGTGCAATTTCTTGAGGTTGTATCCAGCGAGGGTCTGGTGGTTTATCCTGGCCGACCCGTACTTATTGTCCGGATCTATGTCGTCCAAGCTGATTCCGATGGATTCAAGATCATCCAGAGGTAGAGTGTGAGCGCCGAGAGCCAAAAGGCCGGGAAGGAAGCATGAAAGGTGTTCGAATGTATGGGTAAGATAGGTGGCGCCAGCTTTATTAACAGCCTCGTCGGTAACGTAGAGAAGATGTCTCATAGGAGATAGATAGAGTAGTTTAGTAATGATGTGCGTCGTCGCTCGAAGGTCTGTGCTGATATGAGCCGAGGCCATCCACAACAACTAGCGGGACATACACATCTTGAGACTTTCCTTGTCTGTCTTGGCAGTCATCAGATATTGCTTGAGAAGATATTCATGTGCGCTGTCAGCCTGAGCACCAACAGATATGTGGGCTGCGCATATATCAGCCAGTTATGATAGAAACGTGTCAAATAGCGAACCGTCATGGGGGTGCGCAGACGTGAGATTCCACCTAACGGGAAGCATGCCACTTGTTTTGCTCAGATCTGCATTCTCAAAAGCTCTTAGCAGATCGGCAGCCTTGTTCACTCGTAAATGCGCGGGCTTGGGCTCAGTAACTCGAAACTCACTCTTTCATAATGCTCTTTCTTTCCGGTCAACTTGGCAAGATAACTATACTCCAGCTGCAAACTCCCAATTTCAGCTAGGATGCCGATGTCTGGACCTTGAATCTGTCCGCTGTTATCGGTGTGGTCAGAGTAGGACTCCACAAAGTGAAGAACACACATACTTAGAAGGATTGACACCAAAAAGAGCCATGCCTGACGGTGTGTTGAATACTGGACCCAACTTGACCGCAAGTTCATCCGCACGGTCCAAGAAAAGCTGATTCTTTGACAATGCATATGCTGACAAGAGGCCACCAAGGTAACGAATCACAGTTTCGAAGTATGGCACAAACTGGCCCTGCAATGCAAGTCAGGGAATGACACCTATTCGCAGGAGGAGTATAGTCACGTCGGGGAGCGAGAATTCTGCGTTCTGTACCAGATTCACAGCGCGTGCGTATTCACTTTTGAGGTCCATGATAAGCATGGTGTCTAGAGAGTCGAACGCTGTGACGCCCCATCCGTTGAATCTGGCAGACCGTGTAAGAGTATATTATATGCAGCGCCTGAAGAAAAGATTTCTTACACGTCACTGTGATTTTTCGTCAAGGGGAGGAGCTCGTCATGAGGAGCGGCATAGCGTTCGTATCCGTGATATGCATGCTGGAAGGCTCGTTTGACCTGCGCAGCACTCTCATCCCACGCTGGTGGAGGCCTGACGATGTTCTTCCCTGCTCCATTGCTGGTCATTATCCCAGAATCGCGCACGGACATTGTCCGATTAAGGAGGTATATGCAGAAAAAGAGAAGAGCGGCATAGAAGAGATTGCGAGTGAGCGGGCGATGGCGAATGGCCACTAAGTGTTTGTGGTACATCTCGCTTGGCTCAGCCAGCAGCGGCATAGAGTACCGATAGGAGAGAATGTGCGGGTCAAGGAAGGCAATGGTCCACTGAGACCTCTGCCATTGCTGCTGCGCCAACTACGATGATCGTGGGGAAGTGCCACTCCATGCGATAAAAATAGAATATTCTATCTTTATCAATCAAGGAAAGGAAGGCCAGGAGCCTTAGACCACCCTCTCGCTCATTCGAACGAAAGAACATTCGTATGGATAAAAAAAAAGGTCGAGTACGGAGCTCAAGTCAATTTATGCCTCAGGGGATCGAGGAGAAAACGGCTTGCTTGATCATGTTCCGCAGCATTCAGGTTGATCGCTGAGGAGGCCAAAAAGGGCCATGCCAGAGCCTTAGAAGATGAACATCCTTTTGCTGAAGTAGGCAAACTTTAAATCACATGGAGAGCATGCAAAAATTCAAACTTGAGCCTAGTATCTTAGTCGAAGTAGGGGTAGGGCCTCCGTGCCCCAATTTGTAAAATGCAATCGAAGAAAATTATTGAGCCGCAATTGAGCCGCGAAAAAAAAAAGTCAAACTCGAGTATAGAATACGCTTGAACCAACAACCCATATACCTATCTCTTCCACTATGCGCTTCCGGCTTTTCTCTCAGAAATCTAAGGTTCGTCAATGCGGACACGCGATGAGCGATGGACGTATATATATTGTCGGAGTTCCAATGGTTCCTTACTGTCACGATATTTGTGATTGCTCGAACTTGAGCAGGACATGTCGAGTTTCGACAAGGTCGTTAAACTAGCCTGCAAGCCAAAGGCTGCAGCTCCAAAGGCCAAGGTATATACTTCGTTTACTCTCCGTATTCCACAACTCAACAGTTCTCATAGTATCTCGACACCATCATCGCAGCAACATGGTCTGATGACGGTGCCATTCATGATGTCTGCAAGGCCCTATCTCCTCGATTCCGTGAACCCAATGTTGTCGTACGTCCTCAGCAGGAGTATGGTGTTCCATATCTGAGGCTTGCGGTATTTTCCAGATCGTATTCAAGGCTCTGATCGTCTTGCATACCATGATTCGTAATGGCGCAACGGACAACGTACTAGGCTATCTATCCAACTCCGATGTCCTCCGGCTACGCAACGTGTCAGGTGGAAGCTGGGAAGGTATGCATTCCGAACTGCGCTACCCCGACCGTTAAGTAACGACGCACGTTTCATCAGGTTACGCCGCTCCGGAGAATATACAGAACTATGCCGCCTATCTGGAGTCCCGTATTCGCGCATACCGCGATCTCCAGCACGATGCTGTACGAGTTCAGGCTGAAACAAACAGGGACATGCGCAATTCCAATTCCATCGAACAAGACATGGGGAGCCGTTCGAAAAAGACCAGATTCGGCAGGAGTACTCCCACCAACCCTCCGCCTACCTCATCGGGTCCGACTAGGAGTAAAACTATTATGGGACGGAAATTGCGCGTGATGACCGTGGAGAAAGGTTTGTTACGGGAGACGAAGGCGGTCCATCGGGTGGTCGATGCCCTGGTTGAATGTCGAGTGCGTTACTTTCCATTCATCCTCATGCTTTATCCCACATTCTAATGCCTATTCTAAAGTTCTACCTGGACAACCTTGAAGACGAACTGACTATCACTGCGCTTCAAATGCTCGTTAAAGATCTTCTCATTCTGTTCCAAGCAGGAAATGAAGGTGTAATCAACGTCTTGGGTATGTCTTCTATCTCGTACTTGTACATGTGTGTGCATCCACAACTTTTTTTCAGAGCATTACTTTGAAATGTCCCATGTCGATGCGGCGGAGGCCTTAACCATATATCGCCATTTCTGTAAACAGACAGAGAGGGTTGTAGAATTCCTCGGGGTGGCGAAGAAGCTTCAAAATCTTCTTAACGTTCCAATACCCAATTTGAAACATGTGCGCACTGTTTTATGCATTGCAAGCCGTCGGATTGGGAACTCACACCGCCCATTAGGCACCGGTGTCGTTAGCTGGCGCCCTCCAGGAATATCTCGACGATCCCGCATTTGAGCAAAATAGGATAGAATACAAAGCCAGCAAGAATGCGGCAGACAAAGGTGTCACGGCCCCTGTAAAACCAAAGCAAAATGACCCAGGTGCGAATCTACTCGTCACCCTATACCTCAAATTAATTTCTTTGGAGCAGCTTCTTCAAACGCTGGCGCCCCATTGCCCAACCAAGCCTCGGCGGGAGCATCCACCACTGCTTCAACATCGAAGCTGGTTTTTACAAGCAACATCGACTTCTTCGCTACTATCGAAGAGGAACAGCCTACAATGTTCAATCCTCAAACCAACAGGTAATCTTGAGCAATAATTTCCGATCATACAATGTTCATGTATCATCACTAGTCCCAATACCGCATACTTCCAGACACAAAGCATGTCGAATCCATTTGCTCGAATGCAGATGACCGGCCAGCCATTCTTGCAAGCTCAACCGACTGGATTCGTCCAACCGCAATACACCGCCTTCCAAATGAGTCCTGAACAACCACAATCTGGCCACCGCCCATTCTCTGCCTTCTTACCGCAGGCAACCCAACCACAACCGACAGGATTTGCTCAGCCGCAGCAACCGCAACCGACAGGATTTGGTCAAGTGCAGCATTCGCAGTCAACTGGATTCGCCTCACTTCAACCTCAACAGCCCAGTTTCCTCCGACCGCAAGCTACAGGAGCTACAGGCGCCAACCCCTTCCGGCAAAGCATGTTGCTTCCTCAGTCGACAGGCATGCAGTTGTTCGTCGGGTCTGGGGGTGGAAGTGGAGCATTTGGACAGACCAACCAGAACCAGGGGCAAGGGGCACAGGTCTTCAATGTGCCGCAGCCTTTCGCTTCTACGGGTCCTTTCTCTACGTCACCTACTATGGCGTCACCGTTTGTGCAACCCTCAGCGTCCGCGCCTTCAAACGTACCTGCACGACCGTCTTCCACTCCTCTCACTTCCTTTGGCTCGACATCTAACAGCGCGACCTCACCTCCTGTGGCGCAGCCAGTCAAGACACATCAGACTGGGACAAAGAATCCCTTCGGGCCTATCGCTCCGGCTGCTCCTCCACCTATCCCTAAACAACCAACATTGATGGAGCTGAGTATGGGCATTGGTGGAATGAATGGATCCCAACAGGAGTTAAATGGGTCACAACAGCAGCAAGTTCAGCAGCAGCAACAGCAACAGCAAAACTCCCTCCATAGTGGATTCAGTGCTTTCAATTCCGGAGCCTTGGGGACCGGACCGACCGACATTTCTAGCGTGGCGTCTTCGTTTGCATTCAACACTAATACAAACGGAGCTGCAAGTGGCCAACAACCCAGCTTGACCGGCTACCAGACTGTCGGTGCCCTCAACGCCCAGCCAACGGCGACCTCCACCACAAGTTCCGCGTTCTCCGATTCTCTGTGGTCATCTTCTATTTCGAGCCAGCCCACGGGCACGACCAATAATTCCGCCCCGTCTATAGCGCCTGTAAAACCGCAAATGACGGGCTTCGCTGGGCTCAAACCATTCAAGCCATCGTCATCATTTGGTGCATCCTTACTGGAGTCCCTCCCCCCTATCCCTGGTTCATCGTCAGGTACTCCTGCGCCCACGAGCAATAACACTGGAGCCGCCACCACGAATGGAACGTCGTCATTTAGTGGATTCTCACCCACTTCACAATCCTCCACCTCACAGCCTTTCATGAATAGTCAAACGACTGGGGCTACCGGCTTTGGTAGCAGTTCAACACTAGGCCAGGGCCTACGGCCACAAATGACGGGTGGAGGCGCTGCTAACCCATTCCGCGCGTCTATGATGGGTCTACCCAATGGCAATGCAAATTCTTCTATCCCTCCTCTTCCCACATCGTCATTGAGTTCCCCCTCCTTCGGCTCCAACCTATTCAATCCATCAAGTGGCGCGTTCAGTTCCAATTCCGCCTTTGGCCAGAATCCTCAGCAGCAGTCTGGTGCTTCCCTAATTTAGTTGCCACCTCCGCATTCCTTCTGTATCTCCCTTATTTACTTAGGTTAATTGCATTCACGATCATTCTTCTCTATTTCTCTGCCGCTCTGAAGCTTGGAACATGTTATTAGTTCATTTGTTATATACGATCTTTACTTTTCATTCTATATCTGTCGAAAATGGAATACACACAAAGATGGACAGTATAAAGAGGCCTTCACCTTTGTCACGCGCATTTGCTTCCCACAGTGACCTGTTAAATAAAGGGTTACCAGCTTTGACAGCGACCGCTTCTTGTTGTGTATTACTACGCTTCTCTCACTTTCCACTTTGACTGTGCACTTGTATAATGGCTTCGTAAGTGAAAAACGTCCTTGATACGATGCACAAGATATCAAACCAGGGCCTCGCAGCTCCCAGAATGTATCAGCCACCGACGCGCCGAACACCGAGCCTACTATCGAAAGTGCCATTGAACATGCAAAGCGCGCGTTTGCGCTCAAAAAGTACGAGCAGGCCGTCGAACACTATGCCACTGCTCTAGAGTTAATGTAAGTCGCGTTCTCCTATCCAATTTCCTCCATCGTCGCGCCTAACACCGACACGCGTTCTGAACACCCCAGGACGGAAAAAGTTGGCGAGGACAGCCCAGAGATAGCAGACCTTTACTTCTCATATGGCAAGGCTCTGTTGGAAAATGCGATAGCGCAGAGCTCTGTACTTGGAAAGGATCAAGGGGAGAATGGTCAAGAGGAGGAAGATGGTGCGTTATGATGCTCTTGTCACCTCTTGAACATACTAGCTAACATTATGTATAGTACCCGTTGGTGTTAATGGAAAGGGGCCCATCCTGTCATTTTCAGGCGATGCAGAGGAAGGAGACGGCGATGACGACCCTGCTGTGGATCTCTTCGCTCAAGCAGCTCAAACTGTTGCTGATGCCGAGGTTAATGGCGAAGGCGAAGATGAGGACGAGGATGAAGAGGCTGAGCCCGAGGATGACTTCAATGCTGCTTGGGAAGTCCTTGACCTTGCTCGCGCAATTTACGACAAAGTAAAAGATGAAGACGACGACGAGGTCCGACTCAAACTTGCGGATACATATATCGCTCTTGGAGATGTTTCTCTTGAAACCGGTTCGTGCCTGAGGGCATTTTTTGTCCTGTCGTCCTTATTTCATTCATTGTAGAGAAATTCGACCAAGCCATTACGGATTATGAAGCTGGCCTCGCCCTCAAAACCCAACTACTCCCGATCTCTTCACGTCAAATTGCCGAAGCCCACTACAAATTAAGCATGGTACTCGACCTAACCCCAGGGCGCCTATCGGATGCAATTGTCCAGGCAGAGAAAGCCCTGGAAAGTGTAGAAAGTCGCCTAGCTGAGCTCCGTGATGGATTGTCTGGTCAGCTTCCTCCCGCACCGCAAGAAGAAAAACCAAGTGTCAAGGGCAAAGGCAAAGCTACTGGCTCCCGCCTCGTGAGGGACGACTTGGTGCAGAATATGACAAAGCCAAAGATTGAGGCTGAAATCATAGAGTTGTCAGAGCTGAAGGAGGACTTAGCATTGAAGGTTTGTCGCGATCTTCTCGTCTTTTGGTGTATGTTTAATTTATATATTAGGTTGAGGAATTGAAGACTGCGCCCAACGAGTCCGTCGATGGTCCTACATCTGCCCCTGCGATGGCAGCCCAGGCGTTGGACAAAGAACTCAATGGAGGGTCGTCTGTGAAATCTGGTGCTAGCCCGGCCGTCATCAACGATCTAACATCTATCGTGAAAAAGAAGAAACCCGTCGAGAAACGGAAAGCTGACGCGGATGTAGAGTCATCAACGACAGAAAAAAAGGCTCGCATCGACACTCCAGACGCCTAACTTTATGTATCCACTTATATATCCTATATATGGGACTTGTATTGCTAGACTAATTTACAGTGCCTCAGGATTATTGAGCACCAAAGATGGAATTCATCCAGAAGCTGCTCCACTACAAGTTATGCCCAATGTACCATCCACATTCGAGCACAGCACGTTAGCCTTTCCTGAGGGTGCCTTGACTGTGAAATCAGATATGTGGATATCGCAAGTTCCCAGTGCAGGGCAATCTAAGTTGGCGACGACAGGATCTTCAGCGGTAGACCTAGAGATGGTCGGTCAACTAAAGAAGGCAGACAGGCAGACAGTGATATTCTTACGTAGTGCCTGAAATATTGGTCCAGTAGACGTCGGTGATTATATGTGCACTTGGAACGCATGTAGACGTAGATTCATAGCAGGTCTGTATCTGTGCAGCATAATCGCAATTATTGACAATAATGTTGTCAAACGTTACGTTCTGGACAGTTGCAATACCATGTCCAGCCGTTCCATCGTATAACTTGATTCCGGTGGCTTTTGTTGAGTTGACCATGGTCGCTCCCGAAACGTAGATGTTAGATACCTGACGGTGGTTGACATGAACAACGGGAATAGCTATTGACGCAATGCACCACTTACGACATCATTGTTCGATTTTCCCAGTGAGCCTACACTTAGACCATGCGATCCAGTACAGGTAACATCCGTTACAGTCACGTAGTTTGCTCCTGCCTTGAACGCGACGCAGTCGTCTTGATTTTCGACAGTGGTGTCTGAGATTGTCACATAGGACGCTCCAACGTCAAACCCGTCAGTGTTCTTGGGGGTTACGGTCGTCGTAGCCACAGCCTTGAGGGTGAGGCCACGATATATCACGTTTGTGGCGCTCCCTGACACAGAATGAAAGACGTTAGGGGCACTAATGTAAACGACATCACTATGCATAGACTTTAAATCAAAACACATTAACTGACTTTTTAAAATAGAGGTTTTCGACTATAATATTTGAGCCTCCGGTGATATACATGAGCGTTGGACGAGCAAACGTGCTGTCGGCAGCAAATTCTATCATGCGTCAGTATAAATCAGATATGTGGGTAACAAACACTACTAACCGGTCCAGAAAGGAACGCCATTGCCATCAACAAGACCAGTCCCGGTATTGGAGTGTATCGTAGCACCATTAATATTGGTCAAGAGTATCGCAGCTCGCACACCATTCCAGAATGTTGTATTGTCTGAGAGTTTAAGGGTGCCTTCAATTTGCACTTCGCAATTGACGCAACCGGTGAAGTCAAGCGTGGATCGTATCTGGTAGGTGAATCCTGCTGGTATGAGTATGACACCCCCACTGCCGCAGGATTTAATGGCTGCTTCGATCGCTGGAACGTCGTCGACAGAGGCATCTTGGGCAGAGGTGACTGTACAAGTGGCACGCCTATCCAATGATTTACCGCGAGCGCAGAGCACTGAGGCAGCCAGAGATAGAGAGGCAACGAAGAAAGACGCCTTGACCATATCTCAAAGAAATTGGATAAGTATACCGCATGGCAAGTACGACGCTGGGTGTTCTTAAAGCGCGGTTCGACACCACAGATAAAGGGCCGGCGGTCCGGACGGGACTGCTAGAAGATATGCTCATGATTGTTTTGTAGGAGGAGATGTGGAAACAGACCACGCCGTCGGAGAGGGTAGCAAGGGCAGCTGGTGCAAACACGTGACGGAAAGTCCGCAACAGTCTCTTGCCTATGTTCTTCCACTTGGCGACGACAATTTCTCCGCGGAACCTGTCCGTGGGGACTGTCACAACAACACACTAGTTACCTTGACCTCGTGCCGTGTTGAGCATCCTTTTCCCATCTCTAATTTATCCGCAATTCCACTCGTGATTCTCCCTTCGCGCCGCGCGACTACTCTTTAAAGATGAAACGGACTGTGACCATCGCAGTCAAGTCTCGACAATGCGTTACCTGCTTCGCCTCTACTCTTTCTTTTTGTGTGCACTACCTGTGGCTTTAGCCCTCACGACACCACCTAGCGGCGCTATAATCGTTCGTCAAACTGGAACACAATCAGGAGAATACAGGTCATTAAGCACGCCCTGCCAAACACATAGTACTAATAAACTTGATTGTCTCTATACAGCACTGTTAGTGCCGCCGTTGCTTCCCTGAGCGGTACCGCCGCCGCAGTTATATTCGTCTATCCTGGAATCTACGTTGAACAGGTCACGGTCACTTATGGTGGTATGTAAGAGACCTGATTGACCCTGTCGTCTCTCATATTTGGTGTTCAGGCCCTTTGACAATGTATGGATACTCTACCAGGTTAGTGTTCCTTTATATCCCTATTGGTACTTTACTTATATACCACACATGTCATCAGTGGAGGCAATTGGAAGGCAAACACAGTGACAATTGCTTACAATCTCAACGCACGGGACAATGGAGGGAATGACCCTTCTTCAACCTTCCGTGCTGAGAAAGCAAATTTCACGATGTATAACATGAACATCCGGAATACATATGGAGCAGGGGTGCAGGCTACAGCACTTGCTGCGAGAGGAAGCTACCAGGGATACTATGGCTGTGCCTTCTATGGGTACCAGGTTCGCATCTCTCGTAGCCTTAATCAATTCGAGCTCCCTTTTAATAGTGCCCATGTAGGACACGCTCCTGGCAGACACCGTTGGTCCTCAATACTATAGCAACTGCTATATTGAAGGTGCTGTAGACTATATTTATGGCGGCGCATCTGCATGGTTTGGCGAATGTACTCTTGCTTCCATCGGCGGTGGTGCTATCACTGCCAACTCCAGGACAGATCCTACAGACCCAAGCTACTATGTGATCGACAGCTCTACAATCACAAGTAACACGACTACAAGTTTAGTTGGAGACGTCTATCTCGGCCGCCCATGGAGGGTCAACGCGCGAGTAGTCTTTCAAAGATCGGTGTTGCCGAATCTTATCAATCCAGCGGGTTGGACAACCCTTGCTGCCAATGCCACTCCGTGAGTATCCAGAATGACACAACGAATCATATTTAATTTCACTTGTCTCTCAGTATATTTCAAGAATGGGGGAACACTGGTGCTGGAAACAGCACTTCTGCGCGACTTTATGAGACACCGTTATCCGCTCAAATTACGCATGCACAGGTCTTGGGATCGGACTATGGAAGTTGGATCGATGAAAGCTTTTAATGTTTGATATCCATTGGGATCTTACAAGTCAACTATTTTGCAAGATTTTCATCCGTTGGTTATGTATGTAGTTGGCCAGCAAGCCCTTAGATCGATGATCCGGATAATTTTGTTCCGAACAGAATTACGAGTTGGTTGAGCAAAAATTATCAACTACATAAATCACGGTTACCTTCATCTCAAGCCCCGACTCACACAGCCTTGACCAAGTTTCTTGATCACAAATGACAATGACTCTCCACGGCGATACCCAATACAATGCCCCTTGTTGTCACAGTGGATGATTCGGACGCGAAGACAAGGATGCTCTTGTTTTTGTGAAGAAAAGACATAATTGAACTATGACACAAGCACTACATCTGTTGGTAGCATTTAAATAATGCGTTGTCTCGTCATCACATCTTTCTCTGTCCACCAACTACTCCTGTGCTCAGCGATAGCTCAATGAGTAAACGCCAACAACACCTCATAAAATTAACGTCCGATGCAAATGCATCACTGCCATCAGTCTCTCTTGCCATTGATCGAGCTAGAGACTTCGGCGAAACTATCGTATTCAAAGCTAAGCCATCAAACGCTCCTCTGAAGCAGCCCACTGCTCTATCGGCAGCAATGACCTGCGCTCTCGTGTTACTCGTTAAATATCCCCGGGAAAGAGGCGGAGTAATTTCCACTCTTCTCGATTCGCATTTACTAGAGGTCAGTGAACCATCACCTTTGTCAATTCTCGAAAGCATACATAGGCTCAATCAAGTGGCTAGTCAATCCGGTTCTTCAGCGAATACGACGATGCTTCCTCGGTGGAAAGTATATTAGAAGGTGGTCCCTATGATGGCCTATACGTTAGATACCACGCTACAACCTACGCTATCTGTATGCCATTATCTCTTCCCACTGTCAACGCTGACGTCACTAACCTACTTGAAACGTGAGTATACCGACTTGCACTTTGTGGCTTCTTGATCATTCTACATGCTATCCAGGTACCTGCACGTAGGACACAAATTTGACTTGGGAACTGCCATCATTGGCAACACAAACCATGCAATCTGTTGCTTCAAAGTCCAAGACTCCGCAGATTGTACACCACTTTTCCTCACATATAACCCGCGGGGCTCGGGATGCTCTTCTCTACTTCTCAGCCAACACCTCGATGAAACCGCAGAATTTATCGCCACACTGCTGATCCAACATAAGTCAAGCCCTTTCGAAAATCAATTCCAAGAATTTTTCACTTTCCATACTATGATCTTTCTGAAGTACGATGATTTGGTAGAGAGAACTTTTCCTCGATGTGCACCGCTGCAGAGAATGACAACTGAAGAATTACAAAGCATCTCTCGTATCAGGACGATGTATCGGGAACCGATGCCTCGTCTGCAAGAGTATGGAATAGCGAGGCCATCGGTATGGGGTAATTCCGACACAATGGCTGACGGGCAAAATTTTGTCCCCGGTGCACCCCACCATTCATTAGAGATCCCGCACAAGATCCCGCGTACTTCTGTGCCAGGGTGCGTGTAAATTGAAGGCTGTGCCAGTGGCCTCGGTGCGGTAGCTTTATAACTGACTTGCAACTTTATGAAGCAATGGCTCAATGGATGCCCCTCGCCTTTCAGGTATCCGGCGCGAGGTCCCGCGTACTTATGTGCCAGGGTGCGTATAAATTTGAAAGCATTTATAGCCTCTGGTATGGTACCTTTATAACTGACTTGCAACTTTATGAAGCAATGGCTCAATGTATACCCCCTTCCCTTCAAGGAGTATCCGGCGCGAGGCCCCACGTACTTATGTGTCAGGGTGTGTATAGAACTAAAGGCACCTGTGGCCTCAGTATGGTATCTTCATGAACTGACTCGCAACTTTATGAAGCAATAGCTCAATAGATGCCCCTCGCCCTTCAAGGAGTACCCGGCGCAAGGCGCCGCGTGAGATCCCTTGTACTTCTGTGCCAAAGTGCGTGCAAAATTAAAGGCGCTTGCGGCGGTAGTGTGACACTGACTTGCAATTTTATGAAGCGATGGCTCAACGGATACCCCCCACCCTTCAATGAATATCCCACACGAGGCCCCGCGTACTTATTTGCCAAGGTGCGTGTAGGCACCTGTGGCCTCGGTATGGTATTCTTATAAGTTGACTCTATGAAACAGTGGATCAATGGACACCCTCCGCCCTTCGAGAAGTATCTGGCGCGAGGTCCCGCATGAAGTCACGCGTACTTCCGTGACAGGGTGTGTGTAAATTTGAAGGTCCCCGTGGCCCCTGTATAGTACTGACCAGAGATTTTGTGAAGCAATGGCTTAATGGATGCCCCCCACCCTTCAATGAATATCCCGCGCGAGGTATCGCATGAGGATAATTCCTTGTCATTCGTTAGTCAAGAAATGGCTCTTGCTTTACATGGCTTAGTTAAACCAAGCTCTTTGACGAACCCACACGAGGATATCGATCTAGAAATGGCCCTGGAATTGCAATTTTCCGACGATAATGCTATATTGGAACCAATGCCAGAGTGCGTGTAAAACTAAAGGCACCTGTGGCCCCTGCACGGTATCTTGATAACTGACTTATAATTTTATGAAGCAATGATTCCATGGATGCCCCCCGCCCTTCAATAAATATCCCACGCAGTGAGGGTGATGCCCTGACATTCGTTGATCGAGAAATGGTTCTTGTTGAATTACACGGCTTAAGCGAACCAAGCCCTTTATTGAATGCACACGAGGATAAGACCCAGGCATTCATTGATCAAGAAATGGCCCGAGAATTGCAAATTGCTGACGATAATGCTATATTGGCGGAAATTTTGCAATTATCCCTTGACGAAGGGGGGCCTCTCCAAAGACAGCGGACGGACCCGGCTCAAACATACAGAACTAATAACAACGAATTGCAAGTTTCAAGGGTCATCTCCACAGAGCTGGAATGTGGTATTTGTATGGATAACTACCAAGAACAACTAGTCACACAAATTCCGAATTGTCAACACACATTTTGTGGAGATTGTCTGAAGGGTGCTGTGCAGGAAAATCTGAGAACTCGCAAATTTCCTATTATTTGCCCGATGTGTACAGCAGACAGAACTGCACGGAATCCGAGTAGTGAGTACTTGTTCCATAGATTTCGCCTCAGATTTACAATGGTTCTCTAGTAATCGGTGAAGACATTCTTCGCAAGCTTCGTTTGTGTAACGAGGAAATCGAAATATTTGAAGAGTTACAAAATTCTGTGGTTTCCATTAAAATCACTTGCAACTGGTATACGTTCTTCTTGGTAATCACAACATCTGTAATGACTGATATACACAGGTGCAAAAATTCGATGTTTGTCGACAAAGCAGACTTCGATGAGACAAATGAGATATCTTGCCCTGTTGGCTGTGGACACAAGTGGTGTAAAGAATGTCAGCAAAAGATCGAATCTAATGGCCCCAAACACTCCTGCGATGGTACTGCAGAGCTGCAGAGCCTTTCAGAGAGTCAAGGATGGAAACAATGTCCAGGTTAGAGCAGCATATTGGCCACGTTGAGCTATTACAAAATAACGATTCTTCCAGGATGCCGAACATTCATCGAGAAATCTGAGGGATGCATGCATATGACTGTGAGTGCGCCCCTTTCGCGTGTTTCTACTACCTGCTGATATCTTCCTTAAAGTGCTCGGTGCCAGCGTGTAACACGTATTTAATTTTACATTCCAAGTACTTCTAAAATCTGATAGCTATTTACAGGCATTTCTGTTATCGCTGTGGCGGTAGAATCATCCAGTCTACAAATCCGGATGAGGTCCTTAATGCTGTCATGAACCATGACTGTTCTGGCTGACCTATTTTCACATCATGTGTGAAAGATATGCAACCTCGCTGTACACTCTTATGCCGTTTTCCTCTCTCAACTGAATAGAAACACCATCGGGCTTCTGCGATTGCGCCACAATAGTTCATGTTTAAGATACCATCCGCCAAGTATTCCACGGAGATGCCAGCAACAACGATATATAATTTACATTAGAAAGGTACAGAAGTCGTTTCAATCCGTTGATGTTTGTATACCTTCTTGCCCGTCCCAAATTCACCAACTGCATGCCCAGCCTCATTATGGCTCCGCATCATATACTTGTATATTACCAGGCCCTCGAGTCCAACAGGGCCTCTGGCATGAATCCTACCGGTACTGATGCCGACCTCTGTTCCAAACCCATACCTAAAACCATCCGCAAATCGTGTACTCGCATTTACGAAAGTGCTTGCGGAGGCGACACCGCGACAGAACGTTGAAGCAGAATTGTCGGATTCCGTGATGATAGCGTCAGTATGTCCAGATCCGTGTTGGTTGATGAATTGTATGGCAGACTGGAGGGAGGGTAGGGCAATGACAGAAAGAGTCAATGACAAGTGTTCGATATCGTACGTAGAGGGCTCTGACGGTTTTACAAGTGTCGGCAGGTTTTGTGGGGGATTTTGAAGAGAGGAGAGCGCCTTGAGCGTAAGCGCGTCACAGAGAAGCTCCACATTCGCGGCTAAAAGCGCTCTAGCAACCTCTGGCCATACTGTTTTAAGTAGAGATTCGTGAATTATGAGAGTTTCCATTGCATTACACGCAGATGGATAATCAATCTAGAGGGGGCAATTAGTCGTCCAACTTCTGTAAAAGTCACAAAAGGCCTCTTACTTTAGCGTCGACAACGATTCGTTTGGCTTTCTCCACATCCGTACCCTCATCGAGATATATGGAACATAGGCCATCTGCATGGCCCATGACAGATATTCTCGTATTGTGTTGGATGTTCTTCACTAGCTCCTTGCTGCCTCGGGGAATAACGAGATCGATATACTGGTCCATAGCCAGCAGCGACGAGACTTCTGCCCGGGTCTCTATGGTCTGGATATATGTGTTCGGAAGTGACGTTCTCGTAAGTCCAGCTTGAATGGCTTCAGAGAGCAATTTTGCAGTTCTGTTGGATTCCTTTCCACCTTTCAATATTGCAGCATTTCCTATTCAGGTGTAGGTAAGGGATCCAAGAACAATGGTAGCAACGAGGGCATACCTGACTTGATCGCAAGAGCAGCAATGTTCACAACGACCTCTGGACGAGCTTCAAAAATGACTAACAACACACCGATCGGGCACGACACCCTGTACAGTTCTAGTCCATCGTCGAGTTCTGATGCATAAGAAACGGTTCCAGTAGGATCCGGAAGTGCAGCAACATCTAGGACGCCTTGGAGCATGGAATCCCATTTATCGCCTCGACCTAGGTCAAGTCGCGCGAGCAAAGATTTTGACATCCGACCAGCATCTACCTCTGCCTGAGCAGCCTGGACAAAAGTAAAAAGGGTTAGAGAGCGTGATATATATCTGAATGGACCTAAACACACCTGTAGATCCTCCTTATTGGCCGACAAGATCGCGTCTCGTCTCAACTCGAGCTCTGACCGTATTGCTTGGAGTGCATTGTCACGCTCGGAGGATGAGATGAGTTGAGAAGCCTCGAACGCCTCTTTCGCCACTCGTGCAATTGATTCTGCATTGATGTTTGATGTTTGGGACATCCTGTGTCCTGTAGTGTGTGACTTGGAACAAGAAAGAAATTTCAAATGTACGCTCGCTATTTCCGTTAAACTTCCGAGTCAGTAAGATCGGGTGTCAAGATTAGATTAGATCAATGTACATGCATCAATCGTATGGAGAATCGAAGGACATGAACAGTTAGTCTCGAAACCAGACGTTATGGATATGGGCACTGTTGGGGTGTAATTGGAAGTAATTACCTGACTCACATGCATACTCAAATATACTCAAATCAGAAAATTCAAAATTTTCAAAATTTAACACTTAACATCGGTATCTGTCCACCTGACAACATTGCGAATTACTGACAGGGCGACTGGATTCGAGTCTAATGAACAGTTAAAAGGAAGCAGTTTTATTTTTGAGTCGACGACAGCAAAAAGGTCATCGAACATCTAAGGCGCAATTATATCCTAAGGTGGTAGCTAACTTTTACGAGGTGAAAGACGCGACGTGGTCCTCAACGACCTTCTTGATGCGCGCCTCCATCTCGGGAGTCACGGTACCGGTGGCAATGTCAGCGAGCAGAGCGGTTTGGGATGTCTGGAGATGTTGACGGAACTCGGCTTCCCACTTGGTGATCTTGTCGACAGGGATAGAGTCAAGCTAGAAAAAGATTATAACTTCAGGTTCAGGTCATGAATAACGAACGACATGAAACTCACGAGACCGTTGACACCGGCGTAGATGATGGGGACCTGGACCTCAGTAGCCATGGGTTGGTATTGACCTTGCTCTAGAGGGAAATCAGCATCACGTCATAAGAAATAGAGCGCAAAACTGACTGAGGAGCTCAGTGAGACGAGCACCACGAGAGAGGAGGAAACGGGTGGAGGCATCGAGATCGGAACCGAACTGGGCGAAGGCAGCGACTTCACGGTACTGCGCAAGGTAGAGCTTGAGCGAACCAGCGAACTTCTTCATGATTTTGCTGTTCAAAAAAATCAGGTAAGGCTACACGCATAAACAATAAACTTCTTACGTCTGGGCAGCCGAACCGACACGGGACACGGAGAGACCGACGTTAATGGCGGGGCGGACACCACGGAAGAAGAGTTCAGCTTCCAAGAAGATTTGACCGTCGGTGATGGAAATGACCTAAATGGGGCAACGTCAGCAAGGAAAAAGTCGGGAAGAACATGGTTACAAACGTTGGTAGGAATGTAGGCGGACACATCACCACCCTGGGTCTCAATAATGGGGAGGGCAGTGAGGGATCCTCCGCCGAATTTGTCGCTCATCTTGGCCGCACGCTCGAGAAGACGAGAGTGGAGATAGAAGACGTCACCAGGGTAAGCCTCACGACCGGGGGGACGACGGAGGAGGAGGGACATTTGACGGTAGGCAACGGCCTGCTTGGACAAATCGTCGTAGACGATGAGAGCTTGATAGTTACGTCAATACAAATCCGAAAGAAAAAAAAAAAAAAAAAGAAAAAGGAAGAATCGCTTACCGTGCTTGCCGTTGTCACGGAACCACTCGCCCATAGCGCATCCAGAGAAGGGAGCGAGGTATTGGAGAGGGGCAGCCTCGGAGGCGGTAGCAGCGACAATGATGGTGTACTTCATGGCGTCGTTCTCCTCGAGGGTCTTGACGAGCTGAGCGACGGTCGAACGCTTCTGGCCGATAGCAACGTAAACGCAGTAAAGCTTTTTGCTCTCGTCCTGGCCGTCGTTCCACCTCTTCTGGTTGAGAATGGTGTCGATAGCGACGGCGGTTTTACCCGTCTGACGATCACCAATAATCAACTCACGCTGACCACGACCGATGGGCACCATGGCGTCGATGGGCTTGAGACCAGTCATCATGGGCTGGTTGACGGAACGACGGGGAAGGATACCAGGAGCCTTGAGCGACGCACGGCGGCGCTCAGCGGCCTCAATGGGACCCTTGCCATCAATGGGGTCACCCAGAGCGTCAACGACACGTCCAAGGAGACCGGGGCCGACAGGAACATCGACAATCTGGCCAGTACGCTTGACGGTGTCGCCCTCCTTGATGAGACGATCGTTACCGAAGATGGAGACACCGACGTTGTCGGCTTCCAAGTTCAGACACATGCCACGGACACCGGAAGAGAATTCCACCATCTCTTCGGCTGACGACGGAAGGAAATTAAGAGGTCATGTTGGGAGAAGGGTGGAAGGAAGCACCAACCTTGTACGTTACGGAGACCCCATACACGGCCGATACCGTCACCGACGCCTTGAGTAGTTGAAATTCAGAGACGTTACGAGAACTACTCCGGAAGGTGACTCACTCAGGACACGGCCAGTCTCCTCGACATTACCACCAACAGCTGTACCAGAAATACGGGACTCGAGAATAGACGAGACCTCGGAGGCGGCTGTGGGTGACGTGTAAAAAAAGGCAGGAGAGCGCGGAAAAAGAAAAGGAAGACGCGCATCGTCAGCTGTGCGGGTCCTCTGTACAAGTGCTGAAGAATATACGCACCAGGCTTTGCGGTGGCATATGAGCGGGCGACAACGGGAGTGGAGGACTTTTAAGGCCGCAGCAATTGAGAAATGAGGGAATTACGAGAAAAAAAGAGGAGAAAACATACCTTGGCAGCAGCCGCGAGACGGGCGCGCGCCGAGTTTCTAATGGCAATGCGGTGCATGGAGAGAAGGAGGTGGAAGTAGGATATGGGATGAGCAGGGAAGTTTTCGGTTCCACAAGGTCAATCGGCGTTACTCGGAAGATTCAAACTCCGCTCTAATTTTGAAATTTCACACAAGCCCAAAACACCGTCGCCGTCACACAAAGTTCACGATGCTCGCTCGTCTGGCGCGTGCAGGTAAGTTTTAACCACCGTCCTCCATCGTCGTCACTGACAACGGCGACCACAGCACCTGCGCTCTGTCGCGCCGTACACACCCAGCCAAACTCAACCACCGCAGCCCTCGACCTCATCCGCTCACAGCCCTCACACTACGTCGTCGCAAACTTTGTCGGCAGAAAATATATCCTCACCCCTCGCGACCTCCTCACCGTACCCCGTCTCCGTGACGTCAAAGTCGGCGACGTACTGACTCTCGACGAGATACATGAGCTTGGCTCACGCGAGTACACCCTCCGCGGTAATCCCACAATACCCCCATCGCACGTTCGCGTCGAAGCCACTGTCGTCGAGCACACTAAAGGAAAAATGGAGTCCATCTTCAAGAAAAAGAGGAGAAAGGGTTACCAAAAGACTATAACACACAAACAGCCTTACACTCGTCTGCGAATAGGCGAAATCGAGATCCCATTAACACCCTCATCATAGCAACCTCCCCTCCTTATTCCCTCTGCGCTTTGTAGATTATATATTCTAATACTAAAACAACATAAAATATGTGTCAAGGAACGACGATTCATATCTCTCCTTCCTCTGGAGACTCTGCTCGGTCATACCTTGCTCGCTGCAGACTGTCAGTTAGTGTTCATATCAAAATTAGCCCCACAAACCTTTTCTGCGCGATCATCCTGCATCCGATCGTCATACGCGTCCCTCTTCGAATCTTCCTTATACGAGGCACTGCGCTCTCGTTCCCTTCCTGATGGTCCCTCTTCCCATTCCCTACCTCCGTACTTTTTCTCCTCCTTATCCTTCCTCTTCTCATCATCCCGATGATACCCATGTTTCTTGTCATAGTCCTTATCACGGTCACTCCGCCCATATTCCCTCGACGAGCGATGGTCGTGGTCGTCATACCGGTGGTGCTTCGATCCCCGCGAGTCCCGATCATGATCCTTGCCTCGGTCATAGTCCTTGGCACGGTCTCGCTCCCTCTCGCGGTCACGGTGGTGATCTTTGTCTTTATCTGCGCGGTCACGGTCCTTTTCTCGCTCACGATCACCACGGTCCCTGTCACGGTCATCGCGGTGGTCGCGTGGAGGCTCTTTGCGCTTTCGGCTTGTCGTAGAAGCGCCATCTTCAGAGGCTGCTTCCCGCATTCGTTCCTATATCAAATTGAGAGTCTGTCAAATATCATATTTAATCTGACGAACTTTCTGCCGCTTGATATATTTTGCAAAGGCCGCGCGCCGTCCCTCTTCGTCTTCCACAGCAAGGTACTCAGGGAGATGCTCAATTAAAGGTACAACCTGAGAGCAACTTCAGTAACAGCCGCAATGAAATAGTCTACAAGACAAACCTCTTCATAAGGCAAAGTAATGTCCAGAGGCTCAGACAATTTCTTCATCGCATATCGAAGGTCGTCCTGAAGATGGCGCTGTTTCCTCTCTGCCCTTCGTTTCTCTTCAGCCTGTTTCTTGGCCGCGGTATTATGAAGCTGCAACAAGGTCAGCGAGACATAACCCAAGTAACCACGAGAAGAATATCTCACAGTAACAAAGATTTCAGTCAAGTCCTTCTCTGATAGGCTTCGCACATCATCGTCCGCATTCGCCTTGACGATGCTCCTGAATTCTGCTTCAGTCGTCTCAGAACCTACAACGAACCCTGCTTCCATATCCTGATCCTCATCATCGTTATTTACGCGTCCTTCTTTGGCATTGTGTCGCTCAAATGCAGTGTCCACAATTGCAATTTTGCGATCAAGTTCTTGGTCGAGGGCGTCGACCACATCCCAGAAGAGTTCTAGAGGGTTGGAGCCAGGATTTCCAAGCATGGAGAGGTAACGCTCATCGTCAGCGAAGGTTGGGTAGACCTCCTTCCACTTGGTGCGGGCCTTGATGTCACCAGATTCAGCCAGGTCTTGGAGGAGATCCTTCAAAATGAAATGTTAGGAAATACGCCGTAGCGTGTACCGAATATATGCATACCTTGAACGCCTCGCGAGCTTTGCGCTCCCTGCGCGTTTTCTCGACCTGCGCCTTCCGCATCTGGTCTTCGTACTCCCTCTCGCGTACACGACTGTAATCCTCAAAAGCAAGCAAAATATCAAGGGTGGGAAGTTTGCGAAGCTCGGAATCTTCATTCCATTCTTGTGAGTCAAGCACCATGTTGTGCGCTGTCCTCCAACGTGTGACAACATCGACATTGAGCTGCTTGAAAAGGCTGACAACTTTGGCAACACTGCGAGCACGTGCGGAACGACTTTCTTGCTATTGAAGAGGACATCTTAGTTGAAGAAAACAGGCAAGGGAGGGCTCTCAACGTACCACCTCGCGTGACTTGAGTTCTGCAACATACTCCTCAAAGATTAGACAACGTTCAGCCTCAATTTTCGCTTGCTGCCAAATGGGGTGCTGGGAAAAGAGCTTGTCCGCCGTAGCGAAAGTCGTGTAGTGGAACACATTAGGATTGCCTCGGAGCATGTTGCGAAGAGCCGGGCGTAACTTGGCCAATCGGGCTTCCCTCTCTTCGTGTTCTTTTGCTTTCAGTGCTGTCGTGAACTACAGCCAAATTCAATCACATCCATGTTACCGGTGTCAATGATAATACTCACCTTTTCCCATGCTGCTTTCTTTTCTGCAAGAGTGTTAAGCGCCTTGTACAGGGGATCCGTGATGATAGCTCTCATCGTCTGATCCCAAGTCCAATTAGCGTCAACTCCAGCTTTCCTCAACAAATGCATGAAAGCCTTTTCGCCCTCTTCGACCGTCAAAAACCCGTTGTGTGGAATGACTGGATCGTCTGGCAGGTTAGGCCGCGCAGGGAGAATGCTTGTGGGAGCAAGGGGAAGAGCTCCAGTGTGTGCTCCGACCGAAAGATCTGCACCGTTCTGACCATTGGGCTGGGAAGCGGAATTGGATGAGGATGGATCAGCGCCTCCCATGGGGACAAGTGCACCTTGCATGGATCCTACTGGAGTAAATCCAGGAGCAGTTATTTGCGCAGGTCTAGACGGGGGATCAGTTTGTGGCACGAGAGGCGGGAATTGTCTTACGCGGCCGCTGTCTGAGCGCTCTCCTTTTCAACCTTTTCTAGGACAAGGAGAAGCTCATCAGGCATGTCCCATTTGGAGTCCTTGGTCTCGGTCTTGGAGAGCGTTGAAATTTGGGTAATCAGGAATCGACCGATAGACTCACGTTGTAATAGTACTTCCGGCCCCCAGAAAAGTATTCCTTCCACTTGGTCTGGTTGAGTGCACGCTAAAATCGATGTGTCAGGGGTGCAAATGACGAGAGAAGGAAACGAAAGCTGACCTCGAAGGGCGTTTTCAAGTCTACATCAAGGCTGGATAAACTTGTTTTCAAACGAGAATGGGTGATACGCACCATCTGGTTTCTCCCATACACTTGCTTTTGTGCCAGTGTTGTACCAGTAGGTTCGTCCCTCCGGGTTGCGATGTTCAGTCTGAAGGATTTTAGCTGCCACGAAGTACGAATATTAGGCTAAAACATACCCATATATTCATAGCCGACTGCGCTGGGGTAGTCTGGGAGTATTCAAAGAGTCAGTGTCTGTTGAATGTTGAATACGGCCGACTAACCATGTCACGGACCCGGTGAAGGCAGTAGGATTGTTTTGACTTGTTTCAATCAAGAGCTATGGACTCAAGCGACCCTCCATTAGGAATAGCTGCATCCAGGCTGCATCGTTTATTGTATTCGCACAAGTAACATACTTGGAGGTCCCAGTGTATATCCAGGATCGCTTCGTAGGTTGTACATACTTCTTTAGCTGGTCGCTGGAGGGCTAGCTTTGATTGCCCGTCGCGTAAACACAGGCAAACATAGAAACGGATATTTGGCCTTTCACGCTCATCTGGCGCACGAAGAAATGCAGTACGACGCCCAGCCAGATGTCTTTAGCCAGAATACCCATTTCCTCTCT
The DNA here is from genome assembly GCA_018221635.1 of Tephrocybe sp. 10521TJB. Classification (NCBI taxonomy): domain Eukaryota; kingdom Fungi; phylum Basidiomycota; class Agaricomycetes; order Agaricales; family Lyophyllaceae; genus Tephrocybe; species Tephrocybe sp. 10521TJB. The sequence continues at coordinate 6,154 of JABAJS010000023.1, read as the reverse complement.
GCCTCTCCCCTCAAATCTCCATCGCGTCCAAATATGAAAAATCGAAAATCCACGGCCTCTCTACGCGGCCTAGCTGTTCCCGAAGACGCCGCCAATGGTCGCCATTCCCTGGCGCATGAGCTAGCAGTGGCTCTCATGCCAGAACCAAGCGCAGGCTCTAGACTTCTCGCCGAAGAGTTTGGCATCGAGTACGATGAGGGCGCGGAGGGAATCGACGAGGACGTGGAGGGTGGCGTACAAATCGTCATCGACGATGACTTGCACCCACCTTCATTCGCGAATGAGCTCGGCCCAAACTCTTTCGGCTCCGAAATTCCCCCAGACGACCTCGACCATGCACCGCCCGACTTCGATCCCGTCTTCGGCAGCTCGAAGAGCCAGCGGAAAGAGAAGCCACAACAAGATTCAATGGAACTCCTGGCTCAGAACCTTGCATCCACTGATAAATTCCTGGCTCACCTCCGAACCCTTGATATCGACCAGGGATCATCTACTGCCCAGCCACCAGCGCTAGAGCGTATCGCGTCAGATGTCATCCGTCGAATCAACGAGACAACGCGAGATCGGGAGGGTCAAGTACGCGAGTTGTTAGAGTATGAGCGTGAATTCAGGAAGATCTCGGGAGAAGTAGGAGGCACAGATGTTCTGGGTAATCTGGAGGAGCTATCACCACTAGATGATTTGACAGAAGACAAGCACCCACCAGTGGGGAGACCAGAAACGAGGCACCCATTAGATGTTGTAGAAGAGGAAGCACCATCACCCATTCATCGTCGCGCCAATTCACTTTCGCAGGATTGGGAAACGGATCCTGACCGCCTAGGAGACGACGAAGATGAATACGAGCCCGTGCTCTCGCCTGTGAAAGATTCCTTCCCCGCTCCTCCCCCAATGAATGGAGACGCCACCCCAGCAAAAACCGTACCACAACTAGCGCATCTGCGCAGTTTTACGGCCTCCCTTGTCACGTCACTCTCCACTATCTCTGAACAAGCGCAAGTCAACGGTGCTGCAACAACAGAAGCGGGACGGAAAATACGGGCTTTGAAGAACAAGCTTGGAGGGTGGCGTACAGACTGGGACAGTGCAGAGAGAAGCAGATTAAAGATTGATAGATGGGAAGCCGGGATAATAGAAGGGGATGAAATCGACGGAAGTGCTCCGCCAACACCCACCCTTGCAGTGCCGAGGAAGAGAGTAGACGGGCGAAAGGTTGTGGAAGAACACCTGCGCGCCTTCGAACTTGCGTTGGCCGACGCGGCAGTCAAGACTCAAGCCATCATGGCGGCATCATGATTTGGACGGATACACTCGCATTGCATTTACAGTCTTCTTGGCTAACATAGTTTATTTACATTAGTCCTTCTACTTGTACTCTCCCCATCCCCATAACATTATCTACACTCGCAACTAGATGGAAATCCTGCTTTCAATACCCTGCTGCATATCTGAATCTATCCACTGTATTTGAACCTAAGAGAAAGATCAGCTTTTCACACAGGAATTAGAATTGAAGTTCCAACCAGACAGTTCTGATACAGTAAATTAGAAAGATATCAGTAGAAAAGAAGTCGGAAGAACTAACCGCGTATCCACCGCTTCTTTTCGTACAGACCTCTTCGGGTCATCGAGAACTTTTGCTAGCTCACGAAGAACCACAGGCTTGGATGGGTGCAGAACATCGTACCGCACAATCTTAGGCAATACATTGAGATACTGCAGTGCAGTTATTCTCACTCGCTACAAACATCGAGGTCACTCGAAGACAAAGTGATGCAGTGCATTAAAGATACGTACAATGGAAGGCATATCTCTTGCCATACTATTTTTCAGCATGTATGTCACGAGTGTGGGTGCGTGCTCAGAAACAAGGCTTTTGTCTGATGTATCTCCCTCTGCAGCAGCTAGGAATGTATCAATGACGTCGGCTCGTATTTCGAAATCAGGCAGTTCTAATCCTCGCAAGAGGAGAGGCATGAGCTAGTGGCATTGTTACTGACATCCAGGAGTGCTCTGGTGTATGGATAGCGTACTGAAGTCATTTCATGTGCATATGCCGTCTTCGGAATAGCTTTGATCAATGAAGTCAGAGCAACGAGATAAGCCGTTTGTTCGTGAGGAGGCTCTGCACGAGGGTATCATCAGCGATGCATCAAATCACTCTGAAGGAATGTACACACTAGTAGAGTCCTGTGCGCCACCTATGATGCGAGGAAGAATGCTATTAACAAACTTCTGGGCATGTAGAATCTGGGCGATGTTGAGCGGGTCGATTTAATCTCATTCAGTGGTCAAAACAGTACCTTGATCACAGCATGGTTTCGCTTTGTTAATATCTGGTCGGGGTTCGCAATATCACCCAAGGTCTTCGCAGCATCCCAGCTAATTTCATCATCAACAAATACTGTGAAGAGTTTTTCGGTGAAGCGAACTAAAGACGAGTGCTTCTGGACTACCAAAGCCTTGGAAATCTGTACAGGTGTTTGAGTGTTCTCATATGAAATGATGTTAAAGACAAAACCATACCCAGACCCAAGCCTGTAGAGCCCACCGTCGTTGGTCAGTTACATCACCATTAATGATATACTTCGGCCAGAAGTTGTCGATTTTATCCTCCAAAAACGCAGGTGCATCTATCAAAAGGAAGTTATGAACTACGCTCATTAATAGTCATGCATGACTAACTCTCGGCATGCTTGTTCAATACAGAGGAGATTAAATGCCATGCGGACTCTCTCTGCAGATAATGGTTGGTGTGCAGAATACTCCAACTCAAAACATCATTTAGAAATGTGTCAAGGGATGGCGGAGAAGGCAAGACCTTGGATACGTAAGTGAAAAAATTTAACTAGAAACCAGGGCTCACTGACCTCCTTGTGCGCTGTAATGACACCAGCAGTCAGGAGGGCCAGTAGGTTCTTTTGGGCAGTCGAAGCTGAAACCTGTGAGGGAGGTCGGCATGAAAAATACTGTCCACCGCATTGTGTGTAGGAGACATTACATCAAAAAGAAGAAGCTTTGCGTCAGGAGGGAATTTTTGAAGACCTTCCGCGAATCCTTCTAGTCTTCCGGACGAGAAAACCTCAAAGACTGCTGTGACATATTTGGCTTGACGTCTGTTGAATATTTGAGAATAAATCGATAGTCAAACAGACAGATTAACTAACTGAGCTGGGACGCATTGAGTGACGAGCGTAATGATGTCTCCAGCGGTCCTTACAAGACGGTGGTCCGTGGCAATTGCCCACTCCCCTTGCAACGCGGAGAAGATGAAGAGATTATACAGGCTTGGAACAAGACGATCGATGTATTTAGCAACATCGGGGTGCCCTGCGTCGACCTTGACCGCCAATGTATCCGCAATGGTCTTGAGCAAGGCGTGTGCATATGCTGCGGCAGGTTCTGTGTCTTCCATGGCAATGTCCTTCGCGGAAGGTAGACAAATCAGGTCAACCTTCGTGGTGAGCCGTATAACCAGAATCTCGAACAATTGTGGGTGGACACACAATGTCTTCAAAGCTAGAAGTATCCTCCAGGATTCAAGCCTCGAGGCAGCGGCATTGCGGCTGGGTGGCTGATCAGGCAGGACACTAAATAACAATGGCAGTGTCTGCTCCTCGATATGCTGCGGTGCAGCCTGGGATATTGTCGTTAGAACTTCTAGCATCGCAGAATCACTAGGGTGGCATGAGTGTACAAGGTCTACTGAAAACAATTATGACTATACCTGAAATCGTCGTTTTCAGCGCCTTCGTCCTGAAAGATCTCATTCACGGAGTGAACGACGAAGCCAAGTTCTTGGTCGGAAAGAAGATTTTTCGTCGTGACAAGACCTCTGAGTAAAGCAATGGCCTGTATGCGAGAAATTGCTGTCTTCAGGCCGACGCTCACAACACCCAGAACCTCATCTTTATAAGGCATCATTGGAACAAGAGTTTCGTCTGTCACCTCTCGTGGCATGGAATCACGAGCGGCACTGACCAGGTCGGCAAGTAAGATGAGAATCGGAGGTCGATTAGTGATTTCGTCGGGGCTCAAAAAAAGTTTGACAAGATGTGGAACGGCTTGAGATAGCGTATACCGTGATACAGACGCTGGAGAAAGAGCATTGATAAAATCTTCAATCTTCAGGGATGAAATCAAGAACTTACGGGTTGTAGCCATGAATGCGCAGAGGACCTTGATAGCAGGCTTTGCCTGGTTCTTCTCGGGTTCACGTAAAATGCGGATGCATTCTTCGCACACATCTCTCGCAAGCCCTTGAACATCGTCATCTGACTCGATAGCATCCTCTTCGTATCTATATATAGTTTCGACTAAAGCCTGTGTCGTCTTGAGTGCTTCCTCCTCCGTCAAAGGATCGGTGGGTTGAAATATCTACCAGTATGAGTGCGAGTGTCCGGATATACGAAGATAAGCCGATTTTACCTCCAGCTTGAGGGAATTCCATAGCTTGCGTGCCGAGACGCGAGCTAATGTAGATCCATAGACGGGGAAACACGTGGACATGGTTTGTAGGGTGTCCCTCTAATGGAAGGTATGTTTTATTTTCAGAAGCCAGACTCACAAACACAAAAAGGATCACACCTTCGTTGCAGGAGAGCCAGCCGTAAGCTTCTCGAGGAAGACAGGTATGGCGAGTGGACCAAACAACGGAGATGCACTGAGGCAGCCTCTGATAAGGTGTCAACTACTTGTTCGTAATAGTGACTTCCTTGATTTTACCTGAGTGATTTCCGAAGATCCTCTGTCGTAATTCCGTAAGGATCGTTGGGTGGTGGCCGAAATGTAATTGGAAAATAACAATAGGTTATGTTAAATAAAGACTGCGGGAGGTTTGCGTCGGAAAGTCAGAGAAAGTTGTGGATTCATACCTCGACGTGCTCTGAGATGTTGAATTCGATGAGGATTACACGAGCAATCGCAAAAGCCACCAACAAGTTTCGGGGATCCTTTTCGCCTTCGGCTAGAGAAACATATCCTGTAATAAACATTGCTCCCAATTGCTTTAGGGCTACAATGTGTGAAGATCAGGTGTCAAAAGAAGGAAGAAGCCGCCACGAACCATCTCGATTTCGCGCCACGAGATTGTCGATTATCGAGAAAACTTGAAATCTGACGGAATGAACGAGTGCCTTCATTCGAACATGTTTGAAGACGCTGCAGGTGGTTCATGAGGGGGTTGGAAAGATTAACGGAGAAAGGGCTCACGCCTGAATGATAGCTGTAGCATTGTCTGGAGAGCACGATGGAAGTGCGGTCAGCGTATTCAACCCTTTGAGTGCTGGGATTATAGTCTCTGTGTCGTCTAATTTTCCACAGTAGAATGTTGTAAGAACGCGAACTAAGTCGCAGGCTGGTAAGATGAAACTCCAAGCAAGAATAGCAAGTCACCGTACCAGACTGATGATTGAGTTTTTCGGCGGGGCTACGGCTCAGGATCTCTGATAATAGTTCAATACCTGAGGAACATGCAGATCAAGCCGGGAAGTGGATCTATTAGGTTCTCAGACAGTACCCTTGCTCCGAAGCTCATCCTCTTCAGAAGTAAGATAGTCTCCTAGGGCTTTTACAACGTCCAAGAGTGTGAGCCTTTCATAAGAGACCTCTGTCATCTACTTAGTTTATGTGCACGACAAGGGCTAGATTGAGGCATGCCTGATATTATTTCAGCTATCTCTTCATCTCTCCCTGACGCCATCCAAGTTTGTACGAGTCTTTCGGCCGATGCCATGTTTTATCGATGAGATTTGAAGAAACCTTCGCCGACTTCGGAGGAGTTGTCAACGAACAAGCCCTCGATGTCCTACGCGACGTTCAGGTCGTTCATCAGGAAAACTTTGGATCCTTGATATGACTCGATGTCAGTATCATGACAAATCATGATTGAACACCTCGATCATCTTGTATCAAAATGACTTCGTGTAGATATACCAGGATCTACCATTTGTATGCAGATGGCTTAAGGCTACTTGTAACTACACCATGATGTTGATGACCCGCGTCCTATCATTATTCTTGTGGGTTTATCCTCTTGTATCGCAATGACGGGGCATAGATCTACCATATGTATACAGATGTATTGAGGCTACTTGTAGCTACACCATGATGTCGATGAACAGCATCCTATCACTATTCTTGTGGGTTTCTCCTC
>JABAJS010000022.1:2871-108086 GCA_018221635.1 Tephrocybe sp. 10521TJB | reverse complement strand
GCACATGACTATTGTCTCAGGTGTGACTAGATGTGATTAGATGGGGCCCGATGAGGTTCGATCAAGTTTTCACTGGGGCTGGCGGCCCGATCGCGCGTGAAGGCGTTTTTGTTGTGACATTTATTTGTCCGAAACAAGTCCGAAGCAGCCCAGAGCAGCCCGAAGCTTGCTCACTGTGGCGTTGCTCTTGGTGCGTTGAGATGAGCATTCCCGTAGTTTTGTTTAGCCGGCGTATCGATTGTACTGCGCTCACCTTAGGCCGGTACTTATGGCTATTTCAGCGATTTCCAATAAGCGTCGAAGAAATATACACGAAATATGACAGCAAACTATAGCTTCGGTTTCTCCGCACTAGTACTGTCTTCGTCTTCCATCCATTTCTCCAGCCTCTTCGTCATTTCAACCCACTCGTGTAATCCTCCCTTCCCAACGTCCCTTACCCACTCCTCTGCCACCCCACGCGCCTCTGCATGTCTCCAAGCACGCCTCAGAATACTTTTCTTCAAATACATCTCCTTTTCCCACTCCGGTACTCTGGCGTGATTACCATTTGTTGTCAAACCCACCCCACGATCCCACGCCGCATCCAAATCACCTCTCGAGGCCCCATTGCAAAATTCAAACATTGCGTCCCGGTACTCGAACTGTTGCATGGGCTCAAAGCGATGCCACGCCTTTGCTATGACCCGTGGTTCTTCCCCAACTTTCTGTCTCAGCTCTTCGTATCGTGTCATGATTTCCACAGCTTCTTGCATGGGCTCTAAGCTTCTCGGATTCGCGAATGCATGTAACGCTGCACGAGCCTGTGCCTCTACTAATGGGAAAGGAGCGACGCGCACCAATTGTCCAAGGAATGCTAGACTTGAGGGTGGGAATGGGGTATTGAGTGGGAACATGTGCCGTGCGAGAGGAAAGACACTATACGTAGAGTTGTAAAGTTGCTTGGGGAGAGGTGGGATAGGTGGCGGAACATTAGAGCTAAGGGTGCCTTCCGAGAAGAAGGGGAAGGAATACTCGTATCCCGTAGCGAGAATGCAGTGGCTGATCCCAGATTCGACGGTGCCGTCTTCGAAGGTGACTTGACCATCATCATCGAAGCGGGAGACACGGCCTCGTCGTTTGAGATTCCCCATGTCTTCTGAAATTGCTCCAGTTGCTGAAAGAATGACTACGCGAGTGACAGTGCACATTTCTGCTGAAATGTCCTGACCGCTAGGCCCGCCACCCACCACGAGCACTTTGTCCCCAAGGTTGTGTGGATGTCGATATGATATACTGTGGGTTGCATGGCCGGAAGACAGCCATTGAGCAATGCCAGGCATGTCGGGATATCGGGGTATTCGGAAGTGACCATTACACGCCATTACGAGGTCGAACTGAAGGACTGCGCTGGCGGAAGTGGTAACCTCCCATCGTGAGGAATCCCAGACAACGGATTTGACTGCCGTCCCAAGTTGAATATGTGGCCGCAGGTGAAAATGATCGGCGTATCCGTTTAGATATTCAAGTACAACATTGGCATTAGGAAAGAGTGGCGTCGATGGAGGAAATGGGTAGCTCGAGTATGCCATGACGGGGTGAGGTATATTGGTAGTAAGAGAGTCGTACAGAGGACTCTCGGGAGGTTCGCTTGTTGGGGGTGCAGGAAGCCTGGAGGATGATCAGACGTTGTAAGTAAAACATTTAAGTTTCTGACCCACCATACACCACCTATGTCACCACGAGCCTCAAAAGCGGTAGGTATCCATCGACCTGATTTGTATTCAGGCGAGTCCAGGATTATCTTCAACGCAGCGAGGCCAACAGGCCCTGCTCCGATGACACAGATCGTCTTTCTTTCTTCATTAGATTGAGTTTCTGGCTGGATTGCTAAACTTCACGGGGTAAGAATATCGTTTTTGATGAGAGTTATGGTATACTTGGCAAGTCCATGGTTTTGTAAACACTCAACCTGGTCGAACGTTAAAGGATTTCGGAATGATCCGGCGGCTTCCAGCCTGTAGATGTTTCCTCCACCACCTGACACAAATTGCAATTGTGCCGCACTACTTTATTGATGCATCACTGCGTAGTACTCTTAGCCATGTCTACTTACATATATGCCGTTCTTCACGTGGCTTGTCCTCACCAAAGACCGAATATTGCGCGACGTATTGGCTTTGTGATGATCTGTGTACGCGTTATTTTTGTTATGGTTATCAAAAGTCTTGTACAACACGTGCGCGTGCTCGGTAGAGCTTGTTCTTATCCTCTATCGCCTTTTCCCCCTAGCACAGTCCATCGCAGGACATGTCGGGGAGCAGACGGAACAGGATGCTCAACCTCAATACGCCTGTCGAATCCAGGCTTCCTGTTCGTCAGATCCAACAGTCTGAGGCGCTAGTGCAGCAAGGATCTGCCGTGATCCAGTATCCACCAGGGTATGCTGTTGGAATGCCGCAGATGCAGCGTCCAATGGTCATCCAGTATGGCAATCCGAATCCGAATCCGAATCCTGCGTCCACACTTCCACACCAGACGCGCCAAACAGTGTCAACTCAGTTTTCGACTCCTACAAATCTACCTCCGCCAGTGTCTCCAACATTTCAGCGAAAGAGCCCTACCAACGAGCCGTATATTATGGATAGGCTCGCGACGGCCATCAATCCTGCTCTCAATGCCCACCAAGAATCCACAGCTGCTGAAATACGGAAGGTCCAAGGCCTCACCGAAAAGGTTGCTGCCGACGTCAAAGAGTACAAGGACGACAACCAGAAACAAATAACAAAGATAGTCGAGGCCATGCATACCGCTTTTCTGCAACAACAGGCAGGGAACAGACAGCTCAACAGCCGAATGGAGAAGGTTGAGAAGCTTATTATGGCTGCTTTTGATCGTGACGACAAGGAGTCGCTTTTGAGCCGCATTGAGAACATTCAGTACTCGTTGGGAGATCTCTCTGAGCGTGCAAAAGACCCAAGTGCTCCTGGTGCGCGTAATTCACTCAATTTCTGAATGCAAACTTACCTATTTCTATAGTACTCACCGACGCGCCTCAGATTGACCTTGTGGCAAGCAACGGTGTTCAGACTACTCCGGCACCCGAAGCGGCGACAGAGAATGTTTCGAGTGCAGTTCAACGCACATATGGCGATAAATCTACCGTCTGCGACATTGTCGACACCCTTCCAGAACGTACTACTAGTCCTATCCAGCCCGTATATGCTGATGCAGCGAACGATGCTATGGACCTGGAGCCTGAGATCCCTTCTTCCGCTACTGAGATCATGATCCTACCTCAATATACCAGTGTCGGTAATGATCCACGAACTCCGTCTCGAAGGTTTTCATCCGAAGGTACTGTCCTTTTGAACAATTATTTGACTACTTATCTAATCTGCTCTTTTAGATTTTCTGCACTCAAGCGCTGATGTTCCTCGCATGGTCACAGCCGCCTCCCGACAATACTTGTCTGATGCAACGACGATCGGTATGTACATAAAACAGAATACCGTTGCATCGCTAAGTCACACTTTTTAGTTGATAATGGTTACAGAAAGTCCAGAACTCCTGTCGATGACATGGGCAAAGGTTTCAAATCACACGATGCTATGGTTGTTGACGGAGAAGTTTCTGAAGAGTCAGAAGATGCATTATCATTACCAGGCTTTGATGAAATAACGACCAACGAAGAAGGTACATGCATATTATCCCATAATTCAGTGGTGACGCTCACCACATTTGTCTTACAGTCCATGTCGATACATCTTCTGCCGTCGGTAAGCCCCTTTTTATCATCCAATCCGTTCGATCTCACTAAGGCCTCGTGTATAGAGCCCGACAACGATTCTGTGCCGACCCAACAGTCCAACTCTCGATCATCTGACGAAGTCGTACCTATGGAAGGCAGCGTTGCAACTCTTCGCCAGGCGGTCATTTCTGCATCGGCATCAGCGTCACCTTTGTCGGTCGTACAAAATCTGCCTCTACTCCCATCGCCGGCGAAAACACGATCCGCTCCAACATCTCCTGAGCCTGCTCCAACATCTTCGTCGCCCTACGTTCCAGTTGCACATCTTCGCCAAAACAAGCCAAAGAAAATGTTGGTGGTTGTATCAAGTCCTTCATCAGGATCTACTTCGGGAATTGAGGGACAATTACCATCGTCCCTCAACCATGAGACTTCCACAATCCCACTTCCAAGGACCCCGCGAACCAAGCCCTTCCGGCATCTTGATGCTCAACCCGACTCTGAAGACGAATCAGAGCTTTCAGTGATACGTATAATTGCCGCTCAAACCTCTGAAACCTCTGGTGAAAATGTCCCATTAAGTCCAGAAGTGCCCTATCCGGATCCAGAGCCAGCACGGGCGGTAGTACAGCGTGCCACGCCGCTGTTCCTCCCAGGCTCGCGTTCGGAATCGCCTCCTGTACCCATTGACGAGATGGGATATGAGTTTTCACCCCCCGTTCCCTCTCCCCAGTCTCCGAAGAGATTTCCCGTGAAGGTGTTGAGGCCCATCACTCCTGTAACGAAGACTCCTGTTGCGGTCATTACTTCGAATGACTTCCGGAAAGGTGGTAGAGCCGCGTCGATAAAACAGTCTCCCTCAAAAGCGCCCACAATGGCGCGCTCCCGCCCTAAAGCCCGCGCCCTTCCTTCCCTCCCCTCCCCCGAACTAATCGCCATAAACACTTCGCCCATCTACATATCCTCGCGTTCTCCGTCCCCCTTGTCTGATATAAGCTCCGATTCCGATTCCGACGCCGTGCGAATTGTCCGCAGAAAAAGCTTTCGTCACTCGATCAAAAACGAGCGCGCGTCAGCGACATCCATCGGAGCTGGAAGTAGCAGATCTGATAACGCAGCGCGACGCATTGACCTCTCGGAGAAGCTCAAGGCGAAGAAAGGAGAAAGCGCGGCTGTGACACGTGTCAAGAAGCGCAAGGCGTCGTTGGGGTCCATGGAGCCGCCGTTGAAAAGGGCGCGACAGAGGATGGATGAGGGGGACACGATTCGTGTTAAGCGTGAGAGGAAGAGCATTGGTGGGCTGATCGGTAAGGGAAAGGACAGGGATAAGGAGATGGACGGGGAGTATCGCGTCAAGACGAAGCCGAAGAGCGTCTCGCCGACGAAGGAGAGGAAGAAGTTGAGACAACGCCCCATACCAACTGGGTGCGCCTGGCCTCAGAAGAATTTGTCGGGAGATAAGAAGTTTGATCATCAGGTGTGGCACTTGTTTGTGATACCTGCAAGTCGTTACTGACGACATGGCTGGGTTTCAAGTTCATTGAATGCGAAAAGTGAGTGCTCAGAGCATTTTGATACGTATTATTGATATGCTTTGCTTTAATATTAGGTGCTATATGTGGTATCATTACGGCTGCATTGGTATCACAGACTTGCACGACCCTATTGTCAAGGGTGATGTGTCCTTTATATGTCCTCCTTGCAAAGGTGGCGGGTACGTTTCATTTGTCTAAACTGTCTCATCGAGTACGTCTAATGGACTTTTCTTTTGCAGTGCGAGTACGTGTTTCCGTGTTTCAACAGACTTCAAAAGACCAGATCAAACATTGCTGTTTCAGATCCAATGGTTTCCAGTAAAAAAGTCAATTGCGGACGCCCTGACTGCGGCCAAGAAGAGAAGCAACCTGACGAATATTTTATGACAGCCATCATCGGGCGCCATACGAAAGTGCAAGGTGGGACGGGGAGAAAATACATGTGGCTTGTTAAATGGGATGGGTAGGTCACCCTTACTAATACTTAATCGTGTTGTTTATTCTGTATTTGATAGATATTCAATCAAGGACTGTACATGGGAAGCGGAAGACGGGATGTCAGATCCGCAGACCTTCATTGACGATTTTAACGAGGTTGCGACTAAGGAAGGTAAAGACCCGGACGAGGACCCGCATTCCACTATTTTGCTGCGGGAGGCTATTGTGGGAGGCTGGAAGGATCCAAATGTGTGATGCGGGGAATTCACCCACAACCATTTACTGAGCGAGTAAGATTTTCTTTTCATTCCGTGTGCTCTCTCTAGCTTTGGCTTATCACGCTACACTGTTTTCGATCCGTTCTCTCCTATTATTGAACCTATAACGTGTACAGAGTCTACCTACAAACACCCAGCCTATCAACATTGTAACATAAATATATATCCTCTTGGCTCTGACCCGCAGTAGCAACCTACGAAGTAATTCAACTATTATCTATATTAGGATGACTGCAAGTAGAAGGATCATTAAAATGACGATGAGGATAATGATGCACCAGCCGCTGCCTTTTTCCTCAGATTTCCGCAAGAAATGTCGCATCCGGAGCATGGCGCTGTTCAGTTTCGTGTCAGTTGCGTCAACACCTCGTTCTAGGTCGTCGAGAAGCCTGAAAAAATCGTGAGGAGGCCTACCTAAGTTCAAGGACAGATACTTACTCATTATGTTCGACAATCTCCTGTCCCATGAGACCCGCCTGTTGGGCGAGTGTATGTAAAGTCCCAGCTATTGTATCCATAGTCCTGTCTTGTTCACGCATGATGAGCTATCCGATAATTAATTAGGGACTGGTGAGGACTTAAAGCATACTGGAAAATGCACCTGCTGTTCCTCCCGCGCCCAAGCCTCCTGGTGGTCATCGCCATCACCTATTTCTCGTTCGGCACTCGGAGACACCAGCCCATTTCTTGAAGGCGCATTCGAGGCGAACGGTCGAGCAGTTCGTGAAGAGACAGAGGTAAGTTCTGCTCTCATGCTCTAAGCTTGCGAACAAGAGCCGTTAATAGTGCTCCTTCAAGTAAACGCGATGCCCAAACGCACCTGTATTTCTTTCTGAACATCACCTACGTATCGTCGCCGGCGTTGCACCTCGGCGTCATCGAGACCAAAATTTCGTGCATCCGTAGATTCAACAATCCTATATGAGGATGATAAGGGTGAAAGCAATGAAACAGTTTCGGTTTACGCACTTGACGCTCTCGTCTAGGTCCTCCAAATCTGCTTCCAAAGCAGCAAGTGTGCCCTTCAACTGAAGAGCGTGTGAGAAACAACAAGTAGAATACTTTTAATGGTCATTACTTCACTAGCAGCCCATTCAAGCTCTTCACTATCCTCCCGTGCCGTACTTCGTATCCGCAGATATGATGACCGTAGCTGCGCAGCACTTTGCAGCGTTGATTGAACTTCGCGCTCCACAGCATGATAGGGGTCGGTCGACATTGTCGTCTTGCGTTAAGAATAAATAGAAGAGTAAGTAGATTAGAACAACGGTGTGTGGCGAGCTACGCGGTTAAGGACAAACGCGCCGCGGCCAATTCGAATTTGAAGCTGTATGTGTATAATTGGCGGGGGCTTTGCCGCCAACCACGAACAAATCGGAAATTTAACCAAGTCGCGGTCTACGACGAGCTCACCAATGTCGCCCACGCTAGGAAAACGGAAGGACCGCGAGGAAGAGCCGGAGACAGAGGAATCTACGACTCACGGGTGAGCGCATGAATTTTTTCTCTTATTCCTCGCCTCAATTTCTTATTTTACAGGTCTACACTTTTTGTATCTAATCTTCCATACACTGCAACCTCTGTGGATCTACAAACACTCTTCTCAGATATCGCACCTGTTCGTTCAGCTTTCGTGGTGCTTGAATCTGGCTCCGGTGTGTCAAAAGGTGTTGGCTACGTCTCGTTTGCAATTAAGGAGGATGCGCAACTGGCGTATGACACAATAAACAAGGAAGGGCTTAGTCTGGTGGGAAGAAATCTCCGCGTGCAGTGGGCAGACCATAAGGTGGGCCCACCTACTTTTTTTTTAGTATCCCAGGTTCCCAACATTAGTCCATAGCCGAAGGACCCAAGAGACAAAAGCGAGGTAGAAAAGAAGGAAACAAAACCAAAGAATCCTTCGAGACCACAGCAACCACGGTTACCTCAAGATCCGCTTGCAATCCGCACGATCATTATTTCTGGTCTTCCCGCCTCAATAGACTCCAAGGTTCTTTGGAAAAAGGTTAGGAAATATAATGGTGCAGAGAAGGTCGAATCAACAAGCGAAGATAACGCTACAGGTACAACCCAAGTATCACAGTACTATCGGTTTACTAAACACGATTGTTTTAGCCAATGTCCTCTTCAAGACCCCCGCAGCCGCCTCGGAAGCGGTTAGTAAACTGCACGCTCACGTTTTTAAGGGCTGCCTCCTTTCCGTAACTCTCAAAAAACGCCTCGACACGCTATCAAAACCTGTCAAGACTTCCTCAGCTCCAGACGCAGGGCCTTCGAAGGCTGCAGCTCCGAACCTTTCTAGCCGGCTTATGACTATTCGGGCTGGCACCGCGGAGGTCCTCGTGGCAGACAAACAGAAGAAGAAGAAGCAACGACGGGAGGAGAAGAAAGCAAAGTTGGCAGCCGCGGGGGGAGGCGGGGCAGAGGACGGCGAAGAGGACGAAGCCCCCGAGCCTGTGGTTGATGATAAACGCGCGACGGAGCGCGTCATTGCTGTCGACTGGGCTTTGAGCAAGGAAAAGTGGAAGGAAGAGAAAGCAAAGATGGAAGAGGCTGAGGATGTGGTGATGAAAGACACATCGGGGTCTGAGGAAAGTGGTGAAAGTGATAGTCAAGACAGTGATAGCGACGAAAGCGACGAGGAAGAGAACTTGGGAGTTCATAATGGGAATGGGGACAGCGATGAAGAAGACAGTGACGACGAAGACATGGAGGAACCGGTGAAGCCTACTTTGCCGCCTCCAGAGACTGGGACCACACTTTTTATCCGGAATCTGCCATTCACTGCAACTGAAGATGAGCTACGCACATTGTATATCTTATCCCTGTTACGCATGATCTACGTCTGACAGTACATTCAGGTTTCGCTCTTTTGGACCGCTTCGCTACGCGCGGATAACCATGGATCATGTAACCGGACGGTCGCGAGGGACAGGTTTTGCGTGCTTTTGGAACAAGGAGGATGCAGACAAAGCCGTAGCCCAGAGCGAACTACTCCGAGTGGAGACGACAGGCGTCGCAGCAGTATGTGCAGACTCGTCTGCAATATTCGTTAGACCTTAACTGACCATCTTTACAGCCCACCAAGAAAAACCCCTTTACATTACCCTCTATACTTACTCCAGATCCGTCATCGTCGTTAGCTCAGAGTCTCGTGCTTCACGGCAGGACGCTAGACGTCTCTCGTGCAGTAACAAGGGATGAGGCGGGAAAATTAAAGGAGGCCGGGGAAAAGCTTCGAGAGAAAGCCGACAAACGCAATATGTATCTTCTCCGGGAAGGAGGTTAGTCGTTCATTTAGTTTGCCTATTGATGTGCTAACATTAGGCCAGTTATTCTTCCAAACACCCCCGCTTCCGAGGCGTTAGCACCTGCAGAGATAGAACGCCGGACAGCTTCTTTCAATGCTCGTCGTGCCCTCCTGAAGTCTAATCCCTCCCTCTTCATATCCAAAACACGTCTCTCTGTCCGCCAGATTCCCATCTTTGTCAGTGAGCGATTGATTAAGCGCCTCGCAATCCACGCAATAAGAGCATTCGAATCTGAAGCAAAGAAAGGCGAACGATCACCCCTGACAGAGGACGAGTTGGCAGACATCACGACGCCTGAAGAACCGGATGCAGAACCTCAAGAGGAGGAGAGTAACAAAAGCAAAAAGAAACGGCTCATGGGGCGCAAAACAGGGGTGAAGCAAGCAAAGATAGTGAGGCAGATGGAGCGAGTTGATCCTGTGACAGGCAAAGGGCGGAGTAAAGGGTATGGGTTCCTGGAACTGAATACACATGCAGATGCTCTGCGTGTGCTGCGGTGGGCGAACAACAATCCGGACGTGGGACTGTTGTTCGAAGAGTGGTGGAAGGATGAACTCAAGGACCTAGTCAAGCAGGAAACGGCCAAGGAGCCTAGAGATGACGCAAGGCTGGCCCGACTAAAAGAGGAGTTAGAGAATGGTGGGGCGAAGAAAAGCAAGGGCACATTGATTTGCGAATTCTCCATCGAAAATATACAGGTTGTCCAGAGGCGGAATGCAGCTCAAGCCAGAACACCTGTGAGCTGTCTCATTGCCCTCGTTCTTTTTTTTGGTAACTGATGCGTGTGTTCCCTTCAGTTTGACGAAAAGAACTCTAAGGAGGGTGTAAAGACAAAGAAGGAGGAGCGGTCTGTCAAGAAGCGGAGGGTCAGCCATGGTGAAGATCAGTCGCCGGCGAAAGTCAAAGTTGGCGCTGAATCGGAATCCAAACCACCAAAAAATAATCTTGGGTCTCTCATCGGTCGCAAAAGAAAGGAACGAAAGGGGAAAAAGTAGACACACACTAGTTTTACATCCCTCATATATCTACTGGCCCAATTAGGCCAATTTGCAATTAGGCGCGTATGTCGTTGTTTGTTCGACTGGCATGATGTCGAGTCCACGTCGACGTTGTCGTGTTGACGGCGTGCCACTGCTACGTAGACGAAAGTAAACCTCGAGGCTACTATAACTTACTACAGTCATCTAACCTTCTAATGGCGCCACTTCCTGTGACATTCACAGACGATACGTCGCGACTGATTTCTGTAGCAAAGCGGCGCCAGAACGACCTCGCTGAATTCCAGATTCCTCGCTTGCGATCATGCACAGGACCATTGTCGCTCCAACAGAATCTGGCTGCAGAAGTGAGGGAGGATATTGACTCTTTCGCACATGAAGTGGAGGTACGTTATGCTCAAGGACATGTACTGAGGACATGGGTAGCTCATGACATTCAAAGGCTTTAGATATATCTATTGGTGACCAACGCGGGGAGAACAGCAGGACGGAGCTTAGGCGGATAGTGGAAGAGTTGAAAGCCGGCCTTGCTTCGTGCGCGTTACCACTCCTGGTACCTATAGCATACTTACCAATGCTTCAGATTACGACGAGATTCGCGGTCAGCGCTACTTGCTTCGAAAAGAACTATCGATTCGCAGAGTAGATCTCAAAAAGAGGAACTACTGGCTTCTTCAGCAGTCACTGAAAAGGTCAATGTGAATGAGAAAGTAACGTCAGCGGTGAACTCCTTGAGGCAATTGTTTCTATCTAATCCGTTACGCTCTATTCAGCGAGGATGCGCTCATGAAGGCAAATGACAATGTCACAGAAGCTCTGCGACGAACGATAGACTTGATGCAGGGAGAACTTAAGCGCTCAGTTCTTACAGTGCAAATGCTCGGTGCGCGTAGTTCATCTTTCAATATATTGAAGGTGTTGACTGAACTGCGCAGATGAATCAACTGCCTCTCTACGTGCTACATCCACGACTCACGGCACCCTGTCGAACGTCATGGGGACTTCAAAACAGCTTATCACAGCATTGGAGAAGTCTGACTGGATCGACCGCGTCCTTATCATCTCGGCCTTCGTCTTCTTTCTTCTTGTTGTCCTGTTTATCGTCAAGCAACGAATCGTGGATCGCAGCATCCGTCTGGCCTTTTGGTGGACACGTTTTCTACCAGACTTCAGCGGCGACACTGCTTTGCTAAATCTCGAGAAGGGGAATATCCCTTCATCTGCATTGCTCATATCGTCTACTCTGACTGCCTCTGCCGCAGTTGTGGCTTCTTCCATTCCTTCCCCTTTGGTGTCCCCAGAGAAGCATGATATTCCCTCTGTTGACCCTTTAACCCCGACCCCATTAGAAACCTTGATTACAACTTTATCTTCTGATGGACCTTCCCCTGCTATCGCTGAACATAGTTCGGATGAACAACATCGCCGTGTGGATGAGCTCTGATGACATGGTGACATTCGCGACAGCGGCGTTCTTTATCTAAAGTGGACGTTCAGAGTACCAATCACCAGGATGATCATTGGATGTACCTATAATTTCCAGGAACAGCGCCCGACGTTAGTAGAACCTCGAGGTGCCTAGCTGGGCTAATTCAACTTCATGAAATGCAGTTCCACGCCACTCGTATATCACGTTCGTCCCCGCGACATCGCCCATTGATTAAAATTTGGCATGGAACCAGGTACCACTTATGTCTTTGGCTTGACTTCCTGGATACGAACAACCATATCATCAGTCTATATTCGACTTTACTAGTGACCTTAAGCAAGCCAAATGGTGTATGCGAAGCCTGCCAAAAGAAAATGACAGACGGGACTCCCATGATCGGTCTTCCGTGCTTAACACCTGTTCTGGCTAACCTCTTTCAGACTTCCACGAATGCCCTGCATCGGTATTTCGCCACCCCCGTCATTTCTAAGTCCCTTGGTATAACCCTTTGAATAATCCTCAACGGAAAGGCACTGATAGGCCTTCTGGACGTGTTGTACCAGCCGATCTACTTGCGCGGATCAATTATTTTCGCAATCCCGTCTAGTCCATGACTTGATCAATCATCCTGCCCGCCGAACTGATCTGGAGGCGCAAGGACTTTTTAGGACAAATGTAATTCGTCGGACCCTATATTCCATTGAATCGAACAACGAAGTGCATGTACTTCCGCCATTGCACTTCTGTGCCTTCAGGCCCTTGTTCTGTGAGCGCTGACAGGAGGATTGATGGTTCCAAGTTTGCGATGAACTTCTCAAATCTTTCGTTCCTGGCAGTTTCTCGTTTGTATAGGCCTTTCGTCCCGGCATTGTCAAAGCTCCTTCTCACCAATCCGGAATGAGATTTGCTTTCTCGCCATTGTGGCAGCAACTGATGAACTACTCTAGGGTTTTGTCGATAAGTATATAAGCTGAACTCCCCAACAATACAAGTCCAAGTCCACATCCTCGCATTCTCATGTCTGTCTTCGCTACTCCACAACCTGTTGTCTCACCGCCTGTTGCATCGCCAGCTGTCGTCGCTACGGCCCCCCAAGACTCTAGCGTAATTAAAGGTCCTTGCGGGCTCGCACCTGAAACAAAGCAAGGTGTTTCATACGATGGCAATGTCGATGTCAATTCGTCCCAGTCCCATGCCGTGATGGCGAAAGTCGCTTTACTATGGGACAGTGGTTCTGTACGTTGATCGAAACATCTCAACCTTGATCATAATACTCATGGCCCATATTTCAGACGATTAGTTACTCTTACTTTGGAGGCACCAAGAACCAACAGAATGCTGTCGATCTGGTTGCTCCCGAATGGACTTACTATGCCAATCTTACTTTCCAGCGTCAGGCTGATAACGACTCGACCGCTATGGTGCGCATTGCTTTCGCACCCAACGCAGGATCGTGGAGCTCTATTGGTAAAGGCGCTCTTGACATCAAGAACGGAGGCATCACTATGAATCTTGGCTGGATCGAAGACTCCCCCACCATTTCTGACAACGATCGTGGTACCATCCTCCATGAGTGGGGCCACGCTCTTGGCCTGATGCACGAGCACCAGAGCCCCGCAAGGGGCGGCACCATCACACTCAATCCGCCGGAGGTCTACAGCTACTATCGCGCTACCCAGGGCTGGTCCGATGCTCTGATCAAGTCGCAGATCCTAGATGTTTTCAACGTCGACGACGTCTCCAACTACAGCAAACTCGACACAACCTCCATTATGATGTTCGTGACTTGTCCTCTCTCTGTGTGTCATTCTGTGTCTTACAGTAGTTGACAGGTATTTCATGCCCGCTCGTATCAACCTTCAGGGCATAAACGTAAACGTTAACAACAAGTTGGATGATATGGATAAGGCATATATGGTTATCAATTATACCCGCAACGTTCCCCACCCCAAAGCAAAGGACTGGACTCTTCAGAAGGCTTTGGACATTGCCGGTGTACCCCCTAGCGAACAGAAGGATATCTTGTCCAGTACTGATGCTGGGACTATCAGGACATACTTTGCGTCGTGGAACAAGGAAGTTCGTGCAGCCGACCTTGGTATGTTCATAGCGCATCCATTGGCTTGATCATTACTGACCTTCTGTATAGCAGCACTCACTCCTATCCCAGCAGGGAGTACAACCAACATCGGGAACCTGCTTTCTCATGCGCTGCTGCCAGGCAACGGAATCCAGTCTGGCATCACGTCTCCTCTGCCTCCATACTCCTCTCCTACTGGGTATGGTATCAATCCCAACGGCGCCGGCCTACAACCAGCTTCCGCTATCCAGCAGGGCCTGTTCTCAGACATAGGAGCGCTGTTGAGTCAGCCCGTCGTCAACCAGGCAATTACTGGCCTCATCAATACAGCTTTTGCCTCACGTGGACTGAATCCACAGACCGCTGCCGCTCTCTACCCTGATGTCCAGCAGGGTATCTGGTCTGGGATTATTGGGGTCCTGAAGAATCCCGCGTTTCAACAAGCCGTAGGCTCCGTCGTCAGTTCCACCTTGTCCCAGAATGGGTTGAACCCCCAGGCTACTCTTCAGGCGGCCGCTGCAGACCCTAATATCCAACAAGGCATCCTATCTGGACTTCTTGGCGTTTTTCAAAACCCCGTCTTCCAACAAGTCGTTGGTACAGTTGTGGATGCTGCCTTCGGGCAACGGCCTGTCGCTGCCCCAGCCAGTGTTGCTTCTGGCCTGAATCCCCAGAATGGACTGTTCTCGCTTATCACAGATGTCGTGGGGGCTGTAATCACGTCTCGTGGGTTAAACCCTCAAACGACCTTAGCGCAAGCCGATATCCAGCAGGGCATTTTTTCTGGTCTAGTTGGAATTTTGAAGAACCCTGCTTTCCAGCAGGTTGTCGGGACCGTCGTTGATGCTGCTTTGTCTCAGCACGCGGTCCAGAGTGGTCTCCAGAATGGTCTCCAGAATGGTCTCCAGAATGGTCTCCAGAATGGTCTCCAGAATGGTCTCCAGAATGGTCTCCAGAATGGTCTCCAGAATGGCCTTCAGAATGGTCTTCAGAATGGTCTTCAGAACGGCATTCAGAACGGAATCCAGAATGGAGTCCAAAACGGCGTCCAGAATCAGGTGTGTAAGACATTTCCCTGAACTTGAGCTCGTTGCTGACTCTACCTGCTACTTGCGGCTATATGACAGACTCTCTCAGGCATTGTCGACAACGCGCTAACCCAGCATGGTTTAAGCCCCAAGGCGTTCTCAACAGAGTACCCCGACGTCCAACAAGGTATCTGGTCCGATATCGTCAGTGTGTTTAAGAACCCCGCCTTCCAGAAAGTTGTGGGCACGGTCGTCGATGCCACCTTGTCACAACAGGGAATCAGCGCCGGAATCGTTGCGTCCGCATCTGGGGTTCAAAACGGTATTCAAAACGGTATATCGAACGGGCTCGCGAACGGGATTCAGAATGGCCTCCTTTCGGACATCGGTTCCTTCTTATCCAACGCTACCGTCCGCCAAACACTCTCCGGCGTTGTCGACGCTGTTTTGACGCAGCGTGGGCTGAGCCCTGTGGCGATCTCGAACCAGTACCCTGAAGCGCAGCGAGGCATCTGGTCTGGCATTGTCGGTGTCCTGAAAAATCCGGCTTTCCAGCAGGTTGTCAGCACCGTTGTAGATAACGCATTGACTCAACGTGGAATCAGTGCAGGCACGCAAAACGGTGTCCAGAACGGCGCCCAAAGCGGGCTACAGAACGGCATTCAAAGTGGGCTCCAGAACAGCATTCAGAACGGACTGCAGAACAGTGTCCAAAGTGGCATTCAGAATGCCATCGACGCTGCTCTGGCCCAGCGTGGGGTGAGCGCACAGGCGCTGTCGGCTAACCCTGATGTCCAGCAGGGTATCTGGTCTGGAATCGTAAGCGTCCTCGGCAACTCTACCTTTCAGCAGGCTGTTGGTACTGTTGTCGATGCTGCCCTGGGCCAACATGGCATCAATGCCGCCCAGACCACCACTTCGACGAGCATCGTCTCGTCCGACGTTTCATCTCAGCCTGCTGTTCAGCAGGCCATTCGCAGCTTCGCCAACAGATTGACTGCTAACGGACTGGCAAACGGAGTGGCAAATGCGCTATCAAGTGGTCTCCTCACCAACAATCTCAGTGCTAACGGCGCCAATGGTCTCGCTAGCGGCCTGACTGCGAATGGGCTCGCCAACGGCCTGGCTTCGAATGGCTTAGCAAACACCCTGACTGCCAATGGCCTGGCAAACGGGCTGTATGGTAACAGTCTGGCAAATGGCCTATACGGCAGCGGTCTTGCAAATGGCCTTTCGAACGGTCTGGCTGCCAATGGCCTGGCAAATGGGCTGTATGGAAACAGTCTGGCAAACGGCCTATACGGCAGCGGTCTTACAAATAGCCTCGCGAACGGTCTGACTGCCAATGGCTTGGCAAATGGGCTGTATGGTAGCGGTCTGGCAAACGACGCGAACGGTCTGACTGCCAATGGACTGACGAACGGGCTATATGGAAATGGTCTAGCAACCTCCAATGGGTTGGAAAAGGGATTATATAGCAACAGCCTCGTAAACAGTCCGTCGAATGGTCTAGCCAGTGCGCTATTCTCCAGCGGAATTTCGAATGGTCAATATTCCAACGGCCTCGCTAATGGGCTTGCAAACGGCGTGTATTCCAATGGCCTGGTGAACGGCCTTTACGGCAATGGTTTGACGAATGGCCTTTATGGCAACAGCATTTATGGTAATGGTCTAGCAACTGGCCTGGCCGCAAACGCGCTCGGGTATGCACAAGCTCCTCTTAGTCAACCGACCCCCGAACTAACTTCCAACCCATCGGATCCTTTTGCAGCACCCCACCCAGACCTGATTTGCATCTATCCTCCGACACGACAGTCTGATATATTAGATGCTGATGCTGCATGATAGTACATGCCGGGCAGCGGTCAATGTATAGGTTTCAGACAAGCATACTCGACAGTACGATCTTCGAACGCGTCTCGATTTCGTAATTAGTTTTGAATTTTTTCCCTTCCACTCGTCAGACCTTTGCATTTAAAACTAAACAAAGACAAGAAACTTTTTATGTTATATATATACTGTAACAGATAACAATCGATTGGATTTTGGAATATTCGCGATCACCTTTCTCACGTTATATATTATGTCTGAGCGCGAGAATCTAACCAAATCTTAGCCATTAACCAAGAGCTCGAGTAAACCTGCAGAGCTCGAGAAATTGTCAAACCTGCCTGGAAACCTTTCCATTGACAGATCATGGAATCAAATATTACCCCCAGCACCAAGACCGAGCCAACCCAGCCTGTACTGCGGCCTCCTTATCCAGAAAATTCTATTCCCGGCACCAAGTTCGAGCCAACCCAGCCTGTGCTACGGTCTCCAGATCTAGAAAATTCTACCCCCACCACCAAGATCGAGCCAACCCAGCCTGTACTGTGGTCTCTAGATCGTAATGGACCCCCTAACCACAAGCGTACTCGAATAGAGGAAAGCTTACCAGAGGACGTCAAACCTATTCGCCATTTCGAGATTCTACCCTTTGAACTTCTAGCTGAAATCCTCGTGTTCACGGAATCGCCGAGAGACGTTCTCGCCGTTGCGCGATGCAGCAAGTTCCTCTGTACCACTTTACTCTATCCAACGTCGGCTTTCATATGGAAGAGCGTTCGCAAGTCATACCCTGTGCCACCGCCAGAACCCATGTCCATATTCACTGAAGCGTCATATGCTGCGTACTTGTTTGGTGGTGGGCCTTGTGAGGTTAGTTGGACACGTCATTGTGGATCCCCTTTTTGTGGTCTGATATGTCCATTAGGTTTGCAAGAAGAAAACCGAAGCATTGTATTGTTCGTTTGGAACACGGCTCAGATTGTGTCATTCTGTGCGTGTGCGCTTCATATTTTGGCCAACGTGTACTGAAAGGAATGTCCAGCAATTGTGCAAGACTGAATGGGTTAGAAAGGAGTGAGTAACGGTGTCTTAGCATCTGGAGCTCCCTTGCTCATTGGGAATACAGATTATATTATAGGTTTACGAATCGGTTACTTCACGAAGACAAGGTCCAACCTTGTCTTCCTTACTTTGAAAACAACGAATGTTTATGTGCGTCACCTTGTTTCGGGCCCTCACATATCCAACTCATTAATGACCCCCCAAAAGTGCCGAACAATTTGGGTATGTCAACACGATATTTTGAAAACCTTCGCAGTTAATAGATTATACCAGGTAGGATACATCATAGACTATATCGGGCCTCTGACGTTGTCTCTGAGATTCACAAATGTGCCACTAATCCAGTAGACTACCAAGAGGCAAGTATATCATGGCATATATATGTGTGTTGGTTGGTCGACGCCCTTTCAGAAAAACCAGACGAAGATTGCGTTCACAATCAAATATATGGAGGTAAGAAGCGTTTAAGTTCTAGTCGACTTTTTCAAAGATGCAACTGTTATAGTTTTGTACAACATTATATACATGGAAGGCAACACGGCAAGCGATGCACACTAGCAACGAGAGGGACAATGAACGCTTGTATGTGACCACTGACCATCTCTCTCGCATCCACTGATCAGTCCTCAATAGCGGAAAAGAGCTCGCCGAGAAATATGGTTGGGTTTATTGGGACCTAATGAACTCAACTGCGTACGGTACTCTGCACAGATTGAAAAACAGCCGAATAGAGCGCGTGACACAACAAGGTAACGATATTGAGGTACCCAAGGCGATCAGCACGTTGAATATCGTTTCCAGAGTATGATAACATTTCTTCTGACGTCGATAAGGCACTCGTCAAACTTGCAGAAAACAGAGAACGAAAGACACGCGAAGGGACTTATTCCAAGAACCGTGGTGCCGTCGAACAGCACTACCAAAGACTTCGGTCAGAACAACCTCCTATAATCCTTCCTTCCCTCGAAGTTTTCCGGCGTTTCCCTATAATAGGGTTGCTGCAGGGTACTTCACCAGTCACAGTTGTCCACCCACCTCCAAAAGATACACTCAGCGTACGTGTAACTCTGCGCAAGGAGAATTGGGTAACAGAGCGCCTCAACTTGGAGTTGAGACAGTGGACAAACCAAGCAAAAAAAGACCTTAGCGCTGTACTGGGGTTTCCAAATTGGACTACTGCAAGTTCAAAGATTTTGAACCCTGTAGATAGAGTCACTGCGCGGTTCTTGTGCAAAGTCTGCGCGAAAGTGGCAGGCAGGTATCGCGAAGATGCTTGTCTAAACTTTGCGGGTGCTTGTGCACATGTGTGCACAGGCACGAAGAAGAATAAGAAAGTCGACGGGATTTGGACGGCAGAGAAATTCGAAAAGGACGAGAAGGTCTGTCACCTCCTTTAACTCTCGCTTCTCGTTGTTAAGAGTCTGCTTAGGCTATCGCGGCGTTACAGACACTTCTCGTTCTGTGTGGTGCAGATGCGTTGCTCGCCGAAGCCTCCATTAAACTGAAGAATCTTGACGCAACAATCCTGTGCAGATCCTGCCAGCTTATCATGGACTCTAGAAGCGTGGTAAGTCATCGGTTGTCTTTAAATATCTTTCACCAACCTTGAGTGATTTACAGGTTGGCCATTCGCATCGGCACGCGAAGATGAAGATGAAACTGTTGTCAAAAGACGAGGCAACCAGATTCCTACTTCATCCTTTCACGCCCTTTATAGTTCATGGTACCTCTGGAGCCACTTCACAAATGAGAGCTATAAGAAGCATGATTAACTTTGGGTGCCGGCATTGTTGTAATTCTCAACGAGAGCCATTCGACATAGCCCCTGAAGTTCCGGCAAACTCACACGCAAAGAATAGTAACCCGGTCGAAGCGAAGTCGAAGTCCGAGAAAGGCACCGAAAAACGATTTTCATTTCCCGGCATTACTTCGCACCTGAAGGAGAAGTGAGTTTCTTGTCATTTCATGCAAATGTTGTGTGGCGTGATCACTGATCATGACGAACTGTAGGCATGGCGTTCTTGATGTTCGAGATGAGGATATCTTTTCTTTCAGCCCCATCGAACCGCTTCCCATCAAACGTAAATTATAATTATCAGGATTTGAAAGCCTGTGAGGCCCAATTGCAAGCTAAATTGAATAAAAATTTGTTCGTGCCCATACGAGACGTCATAAGGGAACCGAATTGTTGTTGGTGTTGATCGCACTAAATATAGGCCGCGCATCGTCGGTCAAATACAACTCGGACACGCTCACATGCCTTGTCTTTCCTTTTCCCCCTCACCTTCCGCATGTTTTCTCTGAGGTCCTGCGCCCTCTGGGCCCTCCTCTCTTCGTCGCTCGTTTACGGTGGACTCGTTCAAAAACCCAACCTCGTCCTTCCTCCTGGCAGCAGTGACCAACGTGATGCAGTTGTAGCCATGTTCAACAGAAGTTGGGCGTCGTATACGCAAGTTCCCCCTATTTTACACGTCAGACACCCGTGTATTTACGTATCGACAGGGATAACGCGTGGGGCAGTGACGATCTTCTTCCTCTCAGCAACTGTGCGTCGTCGCGATTTTTAACACATCCGCCCACTCAATTGCCTCCCAGCGTCGTCCAACGGCCGTAACGGATGGGGTAAGTTATCATCTTGCGGAGACGGGTAAGGATTGAAAGGTCTCCTTTTCAGGCGCCTCGATTGCCGATGCTATGTCTACCATGGTACGATTCCATTCATTCGAAGAGCCTATCGACAAGCTGATCATAGGATTTAGTACATAATGGGTCTCCAGGTGAATCTGGATTCTTTCCAAACGTGTTAATGTTTTTATATGTTCCTCCAGGACGACTTCGCCAAAGCTGTAGCCTTCATGTCCCAGGTTGACTTCAGCAAGTCTAATACCACTGACACTGTCAGGTAAGGAATTTGACTTCATTCATACAATCGAATTAATCGTTGCATAGTGTATTTGAAACTACTATTCGTTACCTCGCCGGGATATTGAGCGCATATGAGTTGAGTAACCAACAATATCCAGCGCTACTCGCAAAGGCAGGACAACTCGCAGACAAGCTGTCGTATGCATGGGTTGGCGTAAGCACCGCGTTTAGCCATGCTCATCCAGGGAATTAACTGCTCTCTCTTAGGAAAACGACATTCCTTTCGGATACGTGGACTTCTCGTCGAATACTCCCACTGAGGCAACGGTACTTCCACCGCCTTCACTTCAACTTGATGACTGTATGACTGAGCACTCTATAGTCGAACATCGCAGAAGCTGGAACAGTATGCAATATATTTTTCCTGTGAATCATATATATTGATCATATTGGCCCCTTAGCTGACTATGGAATGGGCGACATTATCCAAGTACACTCAGAACGACAAGTATCGCCAGCTCGCTGAGCGTTCCGCTCTCCATATTGCCAGTCTGGTTCGTTTGCAAACCGCCTTTCGTTTCAGCTCATACTTACGATGATATTTAGCCCGCACCATTACCCGGTGTGTGTCAATAATTCTTGATGTCATACGCAGCTAATATGCTTCATCTATAGGCCTCCCCGCACAAGGTATTAATCCCTCGACAGGCACTTCTGTGGGCGGTTACGTGGTATGCATGACGCTTTGCATATGCGTTCATTATCTCACTTTAGATGGGATTTAGACTTGGGGAGGAGGTTCGGACAGCTACTTCGAGTATCTGATCAAGTACGCGCGTCTCAACAACGATGCTTCTTCAACCTATGCCGACACTTGGCGCCTGGCCGTCGACTCTTCTGTCAATACGCTGCTCAAGGTGTGCAATAGCGTGTGCTCCTCGCGTCAAAAGTGTTCATGAACCCTCAGACGTCGACTGTAGGAGAACATGTCTACCTAGCGGATTACGATGATTCTTCAAATAAAATTTTACACGTTGGGTCCCATCTCGCTTGCTTCTATGGCGGAAACTGGTTGCTCGGTAGGCTTCTTCTACACATACAATGGTTCTTTTTTTGACTGTTACCCATCTAGGCGGACAGTTGTTGGACAACCAGACTATTGTTGATATTGGGCTCCAGCTTACTGATGCATGCTGGAACACCTACGCGAGCACTGCGTAAGCCCTGTCATAATGTCCCATGTCCTCGTGTTGACCATTTCCACTAGGACTGGAATTGGCCCAGAAACGTTTGCCTTTGCCTCTGCCGATGGAAATTATACTGGCGGAGCCAACGCTACACAGGCGCAGCAGGAGTTCTACGATGAGCATGGCTTCTACATCACTGGAGCGGACTACATTCTTCGCCCCGAGGTTCTCGAGTCGAACTTCTACGCTTGGCGAGTCTCGGGCGATACCAAATATGTCGATCGCGCTGCAAGTGCTGTGCAAAGCTTCAACCGATATCTCAGTGTCAATGGTGCCTATTCCGGGATATGGGATGTGAATAACGCGAACATCCAGAACTCTGATAGGATCGATGATATGGAGAGTTTCTGGTTCGCCGAGGTCCTAAAGTACCTGTAAGTGCTCACGAGTCCTCGAAAGAATGGCCCTTCCCTTATGTAGCTCATATTCAGGTATCTCACCTTCGATGACCCCACTCACATCAGCCTCGATGAATGTAAGATGATTCATATCGTGAATATATCTACCCTTACTTACACTCTGGTTAGATGTCTTCAACACTGAAGCGCATCCATTCAAGCTGGATTCCCCGAACGCCCAATACGGCACCGGTGCAACACCGACCTCCAGTGAACAGTCTTTCAAGGTGACACAAGGCGAGACACCTGAGGTCAGTGCGATACCAGGCATCCCTTCTTTGACAGCTATCATTCAAGGCATTCTCGACGATGCTGAACACTTGTTTATAAACTAGTGATCGAGATTGATCCGACCACTCGCTCGTTTTACTATCACGTTCATTCCCTACTTGTACACGGTGCTACTCCATCTACACTAGTCACATTCTTTCGCGGACAATTTCATTGCCGTTCAATCTCTATAGTATCTCCAGAGTATCTCTATGGAGCAGTGTCATAACTCGCACTGCCAACTTTTTGAGTCAAAGTTTGAACAAACAACTTCTTTGGGACTTAAAACTAGGGTTTGCATGAGTTTATACGACTCACTATGTTGGTGGAGACCGAAAATTTATACTAGGAATGGGAAACAGTAATAATGCTTTTTGCGCCACTGAGAACCTAAGTAGAGAAATTGTTGAATAAACAAATATTTTGCCTTCTTGCCTTCACAAAACTTGCATTTCAAAATTGATTAGATGTCCCATGGCTTAGTTGGTTACGGCGTCCGACTGTTATGCTCTCCAATCGGAAGATCGAGAGTTCAAGTCTCTCTGGGACAGTTCTTTTTGTATCTGGCACACCCTGTGGCCTGCCTACATATTTAGCGAAGAATGAATGTAACGCTCCTAATAATCTACTCGAACCATCGTTAGAGTAGATCCCTCGAATATATGTTCTTTCAGCTCACCTGGAGAGAACTGTTGTTGTGGTAGATCCTTAAGGGACTTGTTCCACTCAAGTTCTCTCCTAAGTGAGCTTCACACGTGATAGTCGCTTTCCGATCCCTTCATATTGGCTTCGTGAAAATGGGATTTTAACCCAACAAAATAAGATGTATGTTTGGTGTATACGCCAGTCATGTTTACCCATACATTATAAGACAGTGTCACGCGTATTTCCAACGACATGTGCAGGCCACCCCCTCGTTTGTATCCGCGCCATCACCCACTTCCGTACCTTGAAGCAACCAACTCCTCCACTGCTGCTTCGACGGGTGTTGCGCACAGGCTTCTTCAAGCTCTAGTTCTAATCATTTTCACTGCTTTGATGGTCTCTATGTAGTATCATTCGATTCACTTGTTTCGTTCAGACATCCCTTGGAGCCCTTTTCTCCGGAGTTTCACGATCACCCGATACCCAGATACATTCTGTACTCCTTTGGTTTTTGGTTTTGGATTCCAAGTCGGCGTTGATTCTCCGCCAGCAAAGATCATACATAAGGCATGATTTAATTCGTCCAAAAATACTGGCATGCTGGCACGTTTGAGCGCATGAATAGGTATGGACAGCGTGCATCATTCGTATGGAATACCATGGCAGGGACGTCGCGATTAACACGGTTTGTCAATTCTGCGGCTCTGCTACACAAATAAGCTGACCAGCGCACAGCTCCTTTTAAAAACGCCTACGATTGATCCTTCATCTTCCCGACTGTCTTGTTGCGTTCCCTATCGTCATCTCACGTATGGCGTTCGACCACGCGCTCCATCAGTCATGAATTGATCATTCATGTGACAGAGGTTAGAAGACGCGTCTGAAAAAACCACCATGTGTCGCGAAAATATGAACAGTTTTAGCATGCCTTGCCTCTTCGTCGAAGGCCTATTACGGATAGATATTCTCGATTCCCGAAGGCATCACAGCATTACGTGTCCCTAAAGAGGCAATCATTTCCCTTTTCGTTGACCAACCTCGGGAGAACAGTTGTTGCAAGCTGTTGCTGGAGAAAACGCGGGGACAATAGGACCTTCGAATTTTCTACATGAAGCACTCACCACGTAGTTTGATGGAATACCCACGTCAGAAGGTGTACATTAATGATATTCTAGCTGCCCGAAGACCAGGTGATCTGTGCTTCATTCGCGACGTATAAGTAGAAGTTCTCTTTCGCTTCGTTGCCTGGTCGGCCTCAAGTTACCCCGTTTCTTCCGCTGTCGAAATGGTGTCTTTTCGTTCCGCAACACTTTTCCTCGCGTTCTCGTTACCCGCCGCTCTGGCAGGCAACGTCCAAAAACCGGGACTCATACTACCTCCAGACGCTGCTGTTCACCAAGCTGCGGTAAAGAAGATCTTCAATGACAGCTATGCTGCTTACAAGTACGTCTCGCTGGTTCCTTGCCTTCTATATCTAACCATGGAGATACGTTCCAGGAAGTTTGCATTTGGTCACGATGACCTGTCTCCCTTGAGCCAGAGTTAGTATCCTAATATGACATGGCTATCGTACTCATGAGTTTCCCCACATTAGGCTTTTCGGATGGACGGAATGGTTGGGGTAGGTTGCATCTTAGATAACAGTCCGCCTTGGAAGTTGAAATACTCGGATAGGTGCAAGCATCGTGGATGCTATGAGCACCATGGTACGTGTTTTACCCTAATTAGTGTAGATAAAAGCTTATTTCATCCTTGAAAGTACATAATGGGCTTGGATGTACGTGTATTTCACAGTGACCGAAGACGCAAGCATGGAGAGTGTGTACTTACTCGACCACTCCCTTTGCTGCAGGACCTCTTTGTGGAAGCAGTCAACTTTTCAAGCCACATCAACTTTAATGTATCGCAGACCCCCGATACAGTTAGGTACATCTCGCTATCATTACCTTACCGTGGAGTCGTTGTTTATGCACCGGGTAAATCAGCGTGTTCGAGACTACCATTCGTTACCTAGGAGGTCTTCTGAGCGCGTTCGAGCTCAGCAATCAAAAGTACCCGGTCCTTCTCCAGAAGGCACAGGAAGTGGCTGACAAATTAGCATTTGCATGGGTTGGGGTAAGCCGTTCTTTACGTTGGCCATTGTGAAATTACGTTCCGTCCTGATTGTATCTTGGATCATATAGAAAAACGCGGTCCCGTTTGGATTTGTTGATTTCTCTCAAAATGCTCCTACCATAGCTACAGTGCGTGTATCTATTTCTAAGGAATAGTTTGCTGCTAATATGATTATAGTCCAACATTGCAGAAGCCGGAACGGTCTGTGCTCCACGCTCTAGAAATCGGGCTATTTGTTTTGACTTCGTGCTCTAGCTAACACTTGAGTGGTCGACATTGACATCCCATACTGGCAATCAGACGTATGCCAATCTTGCGCTGGGTTCAGTCCGCCATATCGCAAATCTCGTACGTATATTTCCATGACTAGGCATGTGCTCTCAGACTGATCTTGTTGTTCACAGTCAGCGCCCCTGCCAGGTGTGCACCCACGCTTAGCCCGGTTCTATTCCTGATTAACCTGGGCGTGTACAAGGTCTCCCTGCACAGGGAATAGACCCTGCAAGCGGGACATCTATCGGGGAATATGTTGTGCGTGTCATTTCTTATCCCGACCTTTAGCCTAAGGACTCCACAATAACATTATCCATCTCCTTCGTATCAACAGACATGGGGCGGTGGTTCTGACAGCTATTTCGAGTACCTTATCAAGTATGCGAGGCTCTCAAACACCAACGACCCATTGTTCGCCAATTCGTGGCACACAGCTGTTGATTCCTCAATCAAGACTCTCCTGAGAGTGATTATCTCTTAAACATGTCCTCCGGTCGCATTTTGACGTTGGCTGTATGTGAAGACCTCAACCGTCGGGAATCATCTCTACACAGCCGACTTCGACGGGATCATTCTCCATGTTGGTTCACATCTCGCCTGCTACAATGCAGGGAACTGGATCCTTGGTCCGTGTGTTTTCTCAATTAACCTTCCGGGAGACATCTCAAAAGTCTGAATTTAGGTGGTAAACTGCTAAACAACGATACTATCGTCAACTACGGCCTCCAACTAGCTGATGCATGCTGGAACACTTACGCCAGCACTGAGTACGTCCTCCAGACTTAGCATTCCTTTTGCTCTAGATATGTAGCTGACCAGGACTTTCCTCTCAGAACAGGCATTGGCCCTGAAACTTTTGCATACATATCCTCAGATGGCGGCTTCACCGGCGGTAGCTCACCTACAGCCGCACAGCTCCAATTCTACAATCAGCATGGATTCTACATTACCGATGGGGTGTACATTCAACGCCCAGAGGTGCTAGAGTCGAACTTCTATGCCTGGCGCGCGACAGGGGATACCAAATACTCCGAACGTGCAGCTAGTGCTGTCAACAGTTTCAACAAGTATTTGCAGACACCTACGGGCTATGCTGGGCTGAACGATGTGAACAACGTAACCGCAGGGCTGATTGACGATACGGAGAGCTTCTGGTTTGCAGAGGTATTGAAGTATTTGTAAGTGGGTTGCTGGTCATTTGGGTTCTCCCTTGTCTGACTAAGATGAAATAGGTACTTGACATTCGACGACCCCGAACATATCAGCCTCGATAATTGTGGGTAATTGGTTGATGCGCCGGTTATCATACTGAGTTGTATATACTTGTCAGACGTCTTCAACACCGAGGCACACCCTTTCAAGGCGCCTAGTGAAAAGTCCGTTTATGGCACCAACACAATTCTTCCAGGCAAACCTTTCAGCGTTCAGTCCGGCCCACCACTTCCAGCCATCAGCCCCAGTCGCTTCGACAGTGGTTCCAGTAACCCGCAATAACAGAGTTGAATTGAGGCCCCCTTGAGAACGATTTTAACTAATTTGACACATTTGCTGAAGATGTTCTATATAGGTTAGAATTTGTCGGGGTTATATACATCTTTATTTACGGTTGACTCTGGTATCACCAATTTTTGAGAGTGCTTGCTTGCCAGCGAGGATCGTAATGAGGCTGAGAACAGCGCCGTATGAGAGGACTTGTCCGAGCTTAAGGTCGACCCAGTACCAGACTAGGAGCCCCTCGAAGGCTCCGAGTGTCAGGATGAAGGGTAAGATGCTGGTTGAGAAAAGATACGGGACGCGAGGGGTGACTTGGCTCCACTGTAACAGTATGAATGTAAGCAAAAGAAGGGCCCATGGAAGTATGTTTCACGTACCAGTCCAAGAAGGATGGCCCACGGAGCAATTACAACGACAGAGAATATCAGCGAGATAGGCTGGGGTGGGAGCTTGGGGTCTGGGCGGAAAGTATGGTGGAGCTCGGGAAGCGGGTGGAAGGTAGGCTCATCTGGGTGGACCGGGGCCGGGTGCGAGGCAGGGACGAATAGGTCAAAAAGCTCGACTTTCAGGGGAGAGTGCAAGGGAGATCCAATCAAGAGAGTGACTTTGAGGGGTGCGTCAGAAGTTGGGGGAAGCGACGGTGGGGGCTTGGCCATATTCTGGTTGTACACTTATAAGTAATTTATCATTGACCTCGTTTGTTGGCAACAAACCAGCTCAAACTTGGCTTTTCCGCCATTAGTCACGCGAACGGGCTGGATGCCTTCTTCCCCAGATTTCTCGTCATAGAATCGAAGGAACGTCTGGTGAGGCTGAACACCTTTTCCACTGTCCTCCTCCACGACTTGGAATGTCAATTTGAGAGCATCATCCTTTGTCAGAGTTACTGGCGTCGACACCGGTTGAACGAGAGAAATTCTGGTATATTTCGGCGACGATTAGTACGTGTGCTGCGGTGACGAAAGAGAGCGCGTACTGTTCTGATCGCAACTGGGAACCTGCCGACGAGGATACGACGAGCCTGGGTGTTTGGAGAGTGAGGACGGCGGCCTGCGCGCCTGCGATGAGCAGCGCCACGATGGGGAGAGAGTACATTGCGATGGCAAGAACTGAAAGCGGTCGACGTGTTCAAGTGATGCCGTCGGTCATCACGTGAAGTGCTAAAAATGGCCTCCGAGGCTCCGACTCGTCCTTTGACACGGACAGTGAACTCTCGTCCTTACCATTCAGTGTATCCTCTCCTTTTTGATTCAAGATGACTGAAGACAGTGATATGCGCGTGCGCTTAAAATGATTTCTTACACAGCCAACCTTGATGTTCGAAACAGACAGAACCGAGCGACGAGGACTGGATTCGTGTAACCAGCACCGATGGGTTTTCGTACATGGTTCGACGCAAAGTCGCCAACATAAGCGGGACCATGCGAAACATGCTTGATGAGAGTAGTACGTCGCGTACTTCCTGGCACTGAATTACGCCTCTGAGCGCGTTCTTTGATCATAGGTAGTTATGCGGAGGCGGTTACCCGGACGTGTCATGTACAAGAACGGTAGGTGCTGAACACTTTTCACGCTCTGCACGCCCTCATGTAGCCTGTCCTTCAAGTGGCGTCATAGTGGAAAAGATGCTAGAATATATGGCCTTCAAACTGCACTACCAGGATCTTGGACCCAAGGGGGATGTCCCTGTTCATGAATACATGGAACGGCTTCCACCAGAAATTGTTTTAGAATTGTGAGTGATGATATGCACTTTTATCCCGCTTCGGCATGTTGACTCCGCGAAGGCTTGTCGCTGCCGATTACAACGAAGGTATGATTAAGCTTTGAAGTCATTTGAAGTCATTGGGTCGTGAACTTATTATTTGACACCATAAAGTTTGATGTTCACAGCACTAGGCCAATCTCCTGCAGTAGACTCCTGAGATCGTCATGGCTAGAGTCTAGTTAGAGTTACGTGGGTTAGAGTAGGTGTGCAATTGAAGTCAAGGTGTTGTTAAATGTCACCTACCCACGCGTAGTGCAGTCTCGATAGCTAAGTGGTATAGCATGCGATTGCAGTTAGCTCTCATCGCAGGGTCCGGTGTTCGAACCACCGTCGGGACTTGTGCGTATGTTTACATTTTTTGGAACAGAAATCCTCTGCTGCATGTGCACATGTAATGTAGCGCAAACAGGGCCACCTCAACTAAGGTGACCCCAGCGTATATTGGTGAAGGCGAAACGACGGGCTGTACATACAATATATAATAATATATATGTAGTGAGACGAAAAAGCAAAAATGGGTAATAAAATCAGGGAGAGGAGGGAGGGTGAGCAAAAAATATGTTACGATGCGTAGTGGTCGAAGGATGAGAGAAAGTGGAACAGAAATTCACGGCCCTACTGCCATCAGCACAGCCTCAGCCGCGACTACGGCACCATACTGACGACGGCCACAAATCCCGGGTTCGACGCACAGAGGATTGTGAGTGGCGCACAGTGAGCTGCCAAAGGTGGGGTTCGACGCAGAGGGCTGCCGAGAAGCGATGAGGAGGGCACGTGATCTGGCGCAGAGGCCTCTGAAAACGCTCCTTACCCTGCAGGAACCCGCGTTTACACCGACGTATACATTATATGTGGCATAAAATTTATGTAAAAAATTTTGTAGAAAAGTATGAACTGGTCCTGACTTGTACCACTTCTAAATAAAGTCCCGACGGTGGTTCGAACACCGGACCCTGCGATGAGGGTTAACTGCAATCGCATGCTATACCACTTAGCTATCGAGACGACATGTGACGACAACTCCGGCCCAAATACAAGGCAACAGTGATAGCAGTAGACGCGTTGGACGCGTCACCCCCGAGATCAGAATCCTCCTCCTACTTCTATCATCATGCCCGACATAGAAATGAAAAGCGCGAACACAAAGGCGAAGGACAACGAAAAGAAAGATGAAAAGCCAGAAGAGGAGACTTCCAAGGCTGTTCCTATCACCCCTGTGGCCGAAATCAAGTCCAACATCGCCCTTATCGAGAGAGCAGTCTCTACTCTCGAACCACGCTTTACCCTCCGTGTCTTGCGCACACTAGCTGCGCTGCGGAAACGCATCGATGCGACTGTTCTTAGAACTGCCATTGAGCAGGTCTACACCAAAGGTCCGTTTCTTCCTACGACAACATGCGGCTCATGCCTCACGATCAATTCCAGACGTCCCCGAAAAGAAAGTTTTGTTATCATGGGTCCCTGATGCTCCTACCAAAGGCCATGAGATGGATGTAGACTCAACAACGGGTCCTCCCCCTACTCCTACACCTTCTGTACCTGTTCCCGAAGGGGAGATATACCTCCGCCTCCTCATTCTCCACCTCCTCCTTACGTCGCCAGCGACTTACCTGAAGGCACTGGAACTGGCTATCGAGACAGTGGAGAAGATGCAATCGTTGAATCGCAGAAGCATGGACCCCATCGCTGCCAAGATTTGGTTTGCACTTGAGAGGGCATATGAACTCGGTGGCGAGTTGGCCGATGCACGACCGTGAGGTTCTATCCATTGATGTAATGATCAAATGCTTACTTCTGTGATTCAGACTTTTTCTCGCCGCACAGAGGACCGCGTCCCTGCGTCACGACGACGAGACACAGGCCTCCCTGATTAATCGTCTCCTTCGGAACTACGTTCACTACAATCTGTACGACCAAGCAGACAAGCTTGTGTCTAAAACAACCTTCCCCGAATCCGCCAGCAGCTCCCAGTTCGCTCGGTACCACTACTACCTCGGTCGCATAAAAGCCGTGCAACTCAACTACAGCGAGGCTCACACGAACCTCCAACAGGCTATCCGGCGCGCGCCGCAACCCAAAACAGCGCCAGGCTTCTACCAAGCTGTGCACAAGATCTTCATTGTCGTTGAGCTGCTGATGGGCGAGATCCCTGAGCGTAGCCTCTTCCGCCACCCTGTGCTCGAGAAGGCCCTCGTGGCGTACTTTGACATCGTGAAGGGTACGTACTTTCACGTCCACTTGTTTAAAAGAAAGAACTCAACATGAACTATAGCCGTCCGCACCGGTTCTCTCTCCCAATTTCAATCAACGCTCTCTAAGCACGCAGTACAGTTTGAGACAGACAAAACCTACACCCTCATCGTGCGCCTGCGGCAGAATGTCATCAAGACTGGCATCCGCCGTCTTTCTCTGTCGTACTCCCGTATCTCGTTGCGCGACATCTGCCTCAAGCTCCACCTCGATTCGGAGGAGGATGCGGAGTACATCGTGGGCAAAGCCATCCGTGACGGTGTCATTGAGGGCCGCATCGTGCATGAGAAGGGGTGGATGGAGTGCGGGAGCCAGAAGGACGGGTATGGTTCTGAGGTCAGCGAGGTGTTTGCGCGTCGCATTGGGTTCTGCTTGGAGCTGCATAATCAGAGCATCAAGGTACGTGTTTTTTTTTTACTTTCTCGTTCTTGTGGAACGTAGAATTGATTTTGGTGGTCCAGGCTATGAGGTATCCCTTGAATGCTCATCGGAAAGAGCTTGCTGCTGCTGAGGGGGCGCGTGAACGGGAGAAGGAGCTTGCCAAAGGGATTCAGAGTGGAGATGTCGATGACTCGATGGGTGACAAATTCTAATTCCTTCTCTATCGCTTTAGATATTTGTTACATACCGCAATAAGATTTTCTCTATATCTTCTGACTTCCTGCAAGCGTGGATCGTGGATGTCTTACGTAACTTTCGGTGTAGCACTTCGGAACTAACCTTGTACACTTCCTCTCTCATGTCATTTATTTCACGGCTTCTACAACGATTCCGTCCTGTAAGACGCTGTACAGTTTCTCAAACGACCATGCACTCAACCCGTAACTCAAGATTCGATATGTAGGACGAGACCTAATAGGTGTGCTTCATCCATCCACCTGTCGAAAATCATTCAGAGAAATTAATTTCATATGCGTGCACAGGAAACCGCTTTTACGAGCATCCGAGTTCTTCAAATGGTATTGACCTCATCATTTTCTGCGTCATATAACTGTATAAATTTTCCTGCGCAGACCCGCGGCGGACAAAACGAACCGTGCAGTACAAGAACCCCGAAGACGTGTGGCAGTACATCGGCGGCGGAAAGAGGCTAGCAGGTGCGTGCCCTACCCCTACTTCCATTCTACCTTACTTACAATAGTAACCCCGGCGCAGTTCAATGGTCGTCCTGGCTATCACATACACGGCCTCACCCTCCAACGCTCGAGGTAAGCCCCTACATTCTATTACCTTGGTGTAGATGCGTTTCATGTCAATACTGATACTGATTGACGCACCCCCAAAGGAACTTGAAATAGATGTGGCACGACAACGGCATGTGCAGGCTAATGTTGCGCTAATAGAAGCCCGTGATCGGGAGGAACGCGCCCAGATGCTGGCAATGCAACAGCAACAGTCCGCGCCTGCTGCTCTCGAACGCCCGCAGGACCCCGTAACTGTGCCAGAAACGCCCGAAGAACCTAATGTGCATGCGGGAGCGACGCCTGAGGCTCGGGCTGCGCCGTCAACACCTAAAAGTACACTCCCAAATATGAATACCAATACGGATATGTATGAACCAGAATCATGGACCCCGCTTGCACGTCCTAGACGAGGATAGTTCTTTGGGGTTCGACGATGTGGATGTCATGTTCTGACTGTTGTAATGGAATGATATTATTTTTATGTTCAGCCGGGAACTTCGGCCTTGCGATGGACTGGACTCGTCTTGATTTAGTGCGACGTGAACGGCTCGCATTCTACCTCAGACGTCTGCTTCAAGGCCTTGCTCGGTGTATCTGTGAACACTGCAATTTCGGAGATGGAGTGCGATTATGGTATCATCTATTATCATGGGAGGTATGGGTTTCCAGGAGAAATTGCAAATCTGTAACGACAAAATGGCATTTGTATAGGGTTATGCGAACTTCTGCGTAGCCTTGGGTCCGGGTTTGACGGGCTTAGTTGGCCTCGGGGCAGCAGGCGTGCCGCTTTGCTGCACATCTCCCAGTCCTCGGGGTCTGGGTCTAATTGATGCCCATGAACAACACATCACTGAATAAGATAATCAGCGTGGGCGTACCTCTCCTCACTGCTACGAAAATGATGATCAATTACTCGACATCTTCTCCTAAAACGGGTTCACTGACCTCACTGATTCTTTCTCAGC
Source organism: Tephrocybe sp. 10521TJB (assembly GCA_018221635.1). Classification (NCBI taxonomy): domain Eukaryota; kingdom Fungi; phylum Basidiomycota; class Agaricomycetes; order Agaricales; family Lyophyllaceae; genus Tephrocybe; species Tephrocybe sp. 10521TJB. The sequence continues at coordinate 74,893 of JABAJS010000022.1, read as the reverse complement.
CCTGGAGTGGCTACCTTTAAGGGTTGAAATCAGCCTACAAGAACATATCAGTCAGTCAATGACGCCTGGAGACCTCGACTCGAGAAGGCGCCCACTGAGTGAAACCGGACTTCACTACTGCGCGAAGTTTGTTAACAATGCTGGGCATGGTCGTTTGATGTTCGAAGATTTATAGTAGAATGATGCCTAGGGCGTTGATATCTGCCCTGGGCCCTACACGCCCACCTAGCTTTATATTGCGCAGTCTTTGCACAGGACACCTGCATAGCCTTGGAATCATCTCAGGTGATGCACTGGTATTCGAAGGAATTCTAGAGAGAATCGTGATTTGTTGATTACAGCCCGTCAGTTTGGGCGGAAACTGTCATGATAGGTCGCACGAATTGACATTGAGTGGGCGTAAAATGTACAAAAGGCAAAGAATGCGACAAACATGCGGCAATGGAAGCATTGCTGCTCAGAAATACTCGGAAATGCCGGCACTCAGCTGTGAATTCAATACTAGCAGGCAGTGAAGGGCACTGCTCTGTGACTGATGTAGAAGCAGACACAACGGGCAAGTGCCATAATCAGGTATAATCGACCTCAGAAGAGTCCGTGGAAAGATGGAAAGAAGAAACCTCGAGATCGCGGTGCTCAATCGTACAAAGCAGGAGCGAGCAGGTTGCACTCAAAGTTGCACTATTCGTGGCCCAATGATGTCGGCTCCCGACAAGGAATATGAATGCCTGCCGCCTGAGCGCTGAGCCACCAAACTAACCGTGATTCACAGCAATGTCAAGGTGTTTGATCCCCAAGGGCTTGCATGATCAATGAGTTCTTTGCAGATTGCCAGTCTAGAAAGTGCCGCAATCAATAGTAATACACCAACCTTAAATAACGGCGATCAAGAGCTACGAAGACCTTGGGGAGCGTTTTGGTCCACAAAGAAATCAAGAGTTCTGCATGTTTCAAGAGGCGAAATGAGTATCAGCGCGTAGTATGAAGTACAGTCCAGGCCACGAAAATATGGGAAAGCAGGGCAAACGCAGTCACTCAACTGGGAAGTTATAATACATCTTTAAGTTCCTTTTTCTTCTCACAGACACAGCAATGCTTGTTGACAGACTGCGGCTTAGTATCACACTGGGCTTTCGGAGAACGAGGAGAATTGAATTGTTCCGAATGCACTGCCACACACTGCAATCAGAGTAAGGTACTCGAGCTTCCCACATTCAATCAGGAAAAGTCCCAACATCACTGTCATGGAGTTGACAGGTTACCACCTTGTGGCATTCCACACAGCGTTTGTTCCGTACGACAGTGGGGCATTCGTTTCTGGTTGCTCGGGACTATGCTGTTAGCTTTGCACTCGCAACTCTCCAAACTGCTAAAATCGCTTTCGCTTAGTCTTCGGAAGTCAATACTAGGCAACATAGACCGCGTCTCTCTTCAGAGCCTTCTTCTGCTTTTGTCTAAGTTGAAGCCCTTCCTCGAAAGGGTTGTTCGTCTGGCACTGGGCAAATACTGGCCTGAAAATCCCTCCCACGTAAAACACCAGTCTTCACCCAATCCGGGTTACAGTGCCCTGGAAGGGCACAACTCTGCTAATTCTTGCTCGGCGGTCCATCTTCCGTTAAATCGAGTTAGCAGCGTTCCACAGAAGCCAAACGACCCTCACCCATCAGAAAAAGCCGGACATTACGGTCACTTACGCCCTCATGTCTCTCTGCCTAATCTTACCGCATTTGATTTTTCCAACATGCCCGCGAGGGAGTCGGAGTCTCCTATTAGAATTGAACCTGACGGCGGTGCCATGTCAGTCTTGAAGGGGAAAAATGTGCTTTCGCACCCGAGGATACGGCCGCTTGTTCCAGAAACTCTAGAACGTTATGATAGGAACGTGAAAATGTGAGCAAATTGTCGTTCATTAACACCAGATATTAAGAATTGGTTCTGAAACGATTTCATCGAGATCTAAAAAATTGCATGAGTATACGATTTTACCTCTGACGACATCCTTTGATATGTAAGTGCCCAATGTTCATCTTCGACATTGTTTTAAGATCCCTGTCCAAGGTCTTTTGATCCTCCTGGATGGACTCCTTGTTTTCACCCAGAGGGTGCCCTGTACTTCTTTCATAAAGAAAAAGTAGGTCGTTTTGCATAACAGCATAATTATGTTTACTTACCTGGTTAGCGAATTTTCACCGATACGAATCTATGTGAAGCAGATATGTTATCCCAGATACATTCCGATATCGAGGTCATAGAAGACTTTTTTCGAAGCAACGACCTTATACGATCAAAAGACAGCGATCTTGTACTCGACTTGAAGAAATCAGATAACGGCATCGATACGCTCTACTACCTAATCGATCATTCAACGCGTTGCGTCTTTTACATAGACAAGCTCGACGCTTCCGATTTCCCTATCTGGAATGAGGTCAAAGGAGTTAGGTCTCCTACTCACGTCAGTAAGTATAGTCGATTACTGTTTCTATGGTGCTTGAAGTTGCTCTATAGAACACCTGGTAGAGGCAAATTACTGGTAAGTCCTGTTCATCCTAGCAAACTGTAGTACTGAATTGTCGTTGTGGACGGAAGGTACCACTGCCTGATGTTTCCCACGTCCATAGAGTTATCTGCAAACATCGTCCAAGAGCTTCGTGATCTCCTTATACATTCTGTGGGAGGTCAGTGTAAGCTATCTGCTTATTTCGTTGGCGCTGAACTTAAAGGCAGATCGGATCCTGTCTTTGACTTCTGTAATAGCGTACACTGTGGACGAGCTTGAGAAGATGCTCAACCTAGCCACCAGCGTAGAAGGTTAGTACATCCAAGTTTAACATTATTTCGCCTCATCTCATGTCAATCCTCCAGCGTGCATTGGTTCCGACTCCCAGGGCTCGATCTGCTTTCTTTGTGAGTCTGTAAATTACACAAAAGCAGATAATATTAACACCTTGTTCCAGCCACCGTGATGTTTGTCTTTGGTACGTTGTCGTAGGTGCTGCAACTATCTTTGTTTGGATTAAACGATTATACAGCCCGCCAACGATTCTACAACTTTCATGGACAACCGGGGGCCCGTATGGGTAGAGACCAATCAGTGTATGGCGACACAACTAACAAACGATCGTGGATGATCCATTTGATCTCTCCGATTCTCTTCTTTGCCCCAGAAGTACATCTGCACACACTGGAGCAAATCTGGATCGATGGCATTATTCGGAAGGATCTCTGGACAACTTTCATTGCGAAGCTAAATGCTGACTGGCAGGAATTCACTCTCTATGTTAGTTCTTCCTGTCATTTCTGATGGATTCTGTATCTGACTTTTGACATTCAGGCAACAGTTGTCCTAAATGCTAATGTAGCGTTTCTTGCCATTCAAAGCGTAGATTCGTCAGGGCATGGTAATACTCGTTCCCCGGAACAAATCGCCAGCTACATATCGATTGCGACCAGCATTGGGTCCATCATTCTGGGTCTTCTTCTCGTTCGACAAAGTAGGTCCAAGGACGATGATAACGTCACAGAAGTCGTAAGTAACTCTTCACCGCGACAAAGTGTATGTTGAATTTCTTTTCCAGTCAGTCTTTCTTCACAGAAGGCATAACCAAGCTTTGGGCATGGAAAGCTTAGCGATAATGTATTCGCTTCCGTATGCTCTGTTGATGTGGGGGTGAGTGCTGAGCACTCTACAGTTGTCTATCACCATGCTCACGGTCCCTCTCATATTTTACGATAGAATGGTTTGCTTCCTCATCGCATTCTTATTCCTGTGCTTCGACAGCTCAGACATCTACACACGGTTGTTGGTAGGCGCCACTTGGGGCTCGATCGTCTTCTTCATCGTGTGCTGTATTTGGATGGTGTGGGACGGTATGCCAAGCATGCCGGTGTTCATGAATCGTACAATTGTGGCTAAAGAGGAAGACGACTCTGGAGAAAAATCTACTGAAGAAGACAAAAGAGGTCAGATCTTGACCATGGCTTGGAGATTGCAAGGAATGTTTCGACGAGGCACTGGTGATTCCGATGCGACAGTCGTTTAATCAAGACAACTTAATTAGCGTAGATCTGAAAGAAGTTTCGATATTTTTGTATTAGCGATGGTAGCACAGTTGAAAGTCATGTCGTCCTAATCTTGTGGCCCAGTGAATCGGGTTGGCTTGATCTATACAATGGCTCACGCTTGCTTTTGCGTGGCCTTTGGTCCAGGCTTCTTGGGTGGCTTTCCTATAGGCTTCTGAGTTGTCGCGGTTGCAGGGTCAGCAAACCCTCGCGGAATGGGCCTGAATGATCGAATTGAGAAATGCAGCGCCTCCATGTCATACCACACTGCACATACGGTTGTGGAGGAGGGGGTCTGAGAACAAATTATTATTAGACAAATCGAACTCGAGTAACTCTAAGCTGTGGACATACATCGCAGATCCTGGCGTGCCTGACAAATGACTACTGGTTGGGTCAACAACGTTCCTGTAACGCAACATATCATGTTAGCTGCACTATTTTACACTCATCACGATCTAGCCTTACCCTATGGCATGAACAATACTGGATTTTGGATCGTATTTCTTTGGATCTACCCCTAAAAGTTTGTCGATAAACCCGCTCATGGTCGTGCCAGGTGGACGGGTAAATCTAATCGGGGTACTAATACAGAGGTAGTTGGTCGTGTAAAAGTTGGGGATACAAGCGCCGATACCTCCAATCGAGAGTCTTATGGGGCTTATCAAGCCCTAACGAGGCGCTTAATTGAATCCAGGGCGCTTACACAATGAGCAAAGAATCTTCTGATTCAGATGTGGATATACAAGGCTAGTCCCGTGGGTGACGATGAGGAGATTGGACATCCAAACACCGCAATCTCTACGGATTCGTGTAAATTATCACAGGAACTCTCAGCCCAGAGTTAATCATGTGGATCTGGTTTGGTCACTCAAGCTTGACGATCAGCACGGTGGTTGATTTCAAAATGCCGACAGGTGCTTATTGTAGAGTCCGGCTATTGTACTTCCGAAGCAAATTCTTCAGCATCAGCATCTAGGACGTCTTTATTTAAAATAGGTAGCGTTCATCAAAGTATTGGAAGGATGGAGCGCCAAGAGGTGTGGCGATCGTACGGTGAAGTGGTAAATTGATAACCAGAGCAATTCATTTGGGTTTGGGTTTAGGCTTTCCTATTGCTGCAGAGGTAGTGACGGTAACTCTTCCGCGGGGCCTTCCACTGTTAATATCAGTGAGTGGCTATGTATCAGAAATGCAACGATCGGAAGGGACATATACATCAAACCTACATAGGGAATGAAGGAAATTGAAGGTCCAGCTCAGAGTCAACTACGGCATGCGCAGAGGCACGGAAAGGTGCTGCCGGGTAAGGTTCAATTTTCGCCGTATCGGGGGCTTCTGAATTCGCGACTTCAACACTGCCTTTGGACGGTTGTCCAGCCATCCCAACATTCCCCAGCGCTCTGTGGCCGACATGATACGATGATAGCATCAGTTAGAGGTAGTAAGACGCACTGGGCATCTAGAGATGAATTTCCAGGGCTTTCCTTGTTAAGGGTTGTCATCAGGGAACGGTTGCTGCTGCCATCGTCGTTCTGTCATGGCGCCCGCGGCTATTATTTGATTTGATTGACATTCGCCCGAGATTGAAACTCAGTTAGTCCACCACCGGGGACCGTGCCCCTGTTCCATTCTCAGACCGTTGGTTGTCTTCTTATGCAGTGGCGTGCCATGGCATTGCTGTTCCTATAGCTGCAACCAAGGAACAATGCTATCGGGGTATTTGGATGAGCTGTCAAATTCTTACAATTAATATCACACTTATGAAAGAGGTGAGTACAAGTTTTATAAATGCGGTGCATGGCACTGGTTGTTGCAGGCAGTGCTCCGTGCAAGTGACTACCGATTGTTGTCCTAGTTATAAAAGTCAAAATGTAGTTCACATATACATACTAATTCTCCCTCCCCCCCCGCCAAACACTTCTTCCAGCTAATAGATCATGGAGAAAGCTGATATCATGACTCCTGGCTCAAGTTTTTCTTCCATCGCTGGCTGCATCCGACACACAACTTCCAAGCACACGGGGAGATACACCGACGGCACTAAGTACGTTCTCCTGCTTCTGCTCTGATTATTTGCTGGACTCATCCTCTTTGATTCCAGAGTCGAACCGCATGACTTCTCTATCGATGCAGGGATGTTTTCTTCCGTTACCGATTCAGTGTAAGTATTGCTTTTTCTTCCCCGCCCGCGCAGGTGCCTCAATTTGGCTTGTCAGACCTAGTTATCTACCTCCTCAATGGTCGGCTCATGTTCACCCCGAAGGCCAGATGTATTTCTTCAAGGATGCCACCATTCGTGTCGTCACAGAGGCCTATATATACGACCCCAAATTGATGGAAAAAGTTGAATACTGGATTGAAGTGGTCGAAAAACTTCTCCCAGAAAAACACATCGTAATTTCCGACGGCGTCGAACTCTTTGTTCAGATTCAAGACACCGACTGTTATTATTACTTCATCGATCATAGCTCCCACACGCAATTCTGGCTGGACGAGCTTGAAACAAATGAAATCGGCATCGAACCAGTTGCCTCTTCGTCTCATTTGCGTTCGTCAGCGGTCACCCTTTCGTTTCTTTGAACTTACACAAGCAATTTCAGATTTGGCTCTGCAGGAGCTTTACTGGATTCATGTAGAATATTTTCCTACCCATCTGCAAAGCCTTCCTCCTCGTGTTCTCGAAGAGTTGATAGGTGTATTCTCTCACGCGTTAGCTGGTAATTCTGAACCTTTCTTTAAACCCTTCAAAGCTCACCCCGCAACAGATCAAATGACGTCTAGAAACTCCACATTCCCTTATAATGAACGAGAATGCAAGAAATTTCTGAAACTCTTGCGATCTTTCCGAGGTTAGTAAGTTTGCAAAACTCGCTCCTTATAGCAGCTTACATCTAATTCTAGGACAACCGCAAAGCGGGTATGCAACAAGTGTTATCGGTACGTCCGATAAACATTGCCGGGAGACCTTTATTCAAGATTTTGTCAACTTTAGGCCGACTATGGCAGCTAGTCTGTGAGACGCGTTGTAGTTGTGGATTTGGAGTGACCTTCTGACACATACACAGTTAAACATAGGTTTTCCACTCATTACGGTGAACGTGTTGCAAGACTATCTCGAGACCAATCTATTCTTGAAGACACGGCAAAGGAAAGCAGGGCGGTCCGCGTCTTGACATCTTTACTATCATTCAAGACTTCAGAGCACTACGTATTTCGACTGAACGACGTATACGTCGACCACCTTGTCTATTCTCATCAGTGGCAACCTTTCATGGAACAATGCTTGCAAGACTGGCGAACTCTATCATGTCTTGTGAGTTTCTTGTCTCGTCGTTTGACACAGAACACTCATTTTCTGCTAGGCTCTACTGGCGCCTTTGTATGGTTTTTGTATTTTTGAACGCACATTTGCTGAACTTTTTCATTAGATCTTGCCTGGTTCTCAACTTTCTGCCGACGTTACGCTCCTTGTGTGCAATTTCTGCATTTTGCTTTGGTGCAAGCTTTGTGTCGTCTCTCCTGTTGATTCACCGTCACGAGTCTCTCAAGAACGCAACTGCGACAGCCGCAGTGAGTTATCAATATTGAGATTTTTGTTCTGCGCTTATATCTGCAGTTGATCTTTCTTAATGGTATACGATCCGACAATTTCAAGTTTCAATGGGTTGCCTTTGTCTACGCATTACCAAAGGCGTTTTTCCTGTGGGGCATAATTGCCTCTATCGCAAATTGTTTCGTGGCAGGCTCTGTCATCGCTACAGGAGATACAGCATGGATGCCCTACTTCTTGGGACTTTCAGGACTTGCCCTTCTTGCTATTTTGGCCTTTCGAGACATCACATCCGACATAAAAATGCTGCGACTGCCCAATTTGAGGAGGCTCAAAAGGGAAGACGATATCGAGACTCTGCCAGTATAAGGATACCCATATCTTGGCGGCGGGCTGGCCGTACTTGTAATAGTTAGAAGAGTAGGGCGCCCTGCCTGGGTTCGCTTCTTCTTCTTTCTCCTGACATATTCTGTATTAATAGTACATTCTTGTGTTTTTAGTTTTCCTCTCTTGTTGAATTCAAATGACTGCAGTATGTCGGCGCCACACCAAACGTCATCAACTCTGGCTCGCAGCAATCTGGCGCCCAGAGCCTGATGGGGGATAAGCGCCACACCATAGAATCTACATTCGCGACCACCCATGAGAAAAAAGTTGCAACTTGAGGATGGGCACCTGAATACATATGGGTTGATCAGTGACACGGCCTTCCAGGATTATCGTGGAGGCGCCTCTTGATTCTATAAGAATAAAAAATACGTGCGCTATAAGTATCGGAGGGGTGTTGTCTCCAAAGTAGGACTTGCGCAGTCCATACGTGTGCTTTACTCATTTTTGTCTCTGGGCCGTTGCGATATGGATTTTCTTCATGACCGCTGAGAATGACTTGGCCGTAAGCAACACTAAACAGCATTTGGATTGTCTTGGAAATAGTTCCCTGCAAGTGCCGCGCCATAATCCCATCCCGAATCCGCCAAATTCATTACCTCCCTCCCCAGCCCATACTTCTGCAAGAGCTCTACTAATGCCTCTTCATCTACTTCACCTTGTTCTAACAACCCCGCCTCCGGGACAGGGGGAAGCGTGCAAAACACCACGCGCGCAAGCTCCACCTGATCGAGATAAGCTTGTGGGGAAATCGGGGGAGCATACTTGGTCTCGAGCTCGATGACACGTTCGATAGATTTATGCTCGCGGATCATCTTAAGTGCACGCGCGGGGCCGACGTTTTTGATGCGCTGAGAGAAGTCGGTACCGAGGAGGAGCGCGAAGTCGACAAAGGATGCCCTAGAAAGTTGGAGGACGGTGCGTATGTCAGCGCCGGAGACGACGGTCAGGGGCGTATTTTTGCTGGTGAGGTTTCGGATCAATGGGGCTTCGTATACGAGAACGTCCTGTGCCACAATGTTAGTTTAGGAACAAGATGGAGAGGATGAAGACGTACGGTGTCCTCACTAACAACATAATCTGCCAGTCCATTCAGCACCATGGATGAAGCTAGCGCCTCCGCCTCAAAGGCACCTGAAGGTTCCACGCACGGGACACCCATCGCCCGCAGTATCTCCTTGCTCTCATTGTACGTCTTCATTGTTGGTGGGTTCATCCGCCTCTCAAACGAGGCCGACATTAGGTCACTCGTGCTTGAAAGTTTCTCGAGAGCATCTGGGAGCCGCGAATGCTTGGGTTCGTGCGCTTCGGAAAATGTATCCCAAAACTGCCCCTCCTCGAGTGTGAGCTGGTACTGGGCCTTGGTCATGACGATCTCAGCTTGTGTGTCGGGATCTCCGACCGCCGAGGTTGCGGGAAGAGAGGAGGGAAGGGGGTCTGAGAGGATCGCAAGGCGAGATACGCTTTGGCGATAGTCAAGGTATAGGGCAGACAGTTGGCTTAAAATTTCTTCGGGTGTAGGTAGACTATGCACGGCAGAAGATGGTGGAATTGTTTGATCAGTAGTGGGGGTTGGGGGGATTGATGAGGCAGGCTCAGAAGGTGGGGGTGGAGTGGAAGACTCCGCTGAAGAAGTTTGATCTTCTACACCGAGAGTGGGTCGTTCTGACGGTGGTGTCAGTGTGAAATCCTCCGAGGTTGAGGTGAGTATAAGGTCGGATGCTGGTGAAATATTATCATCTGGAGGGAGTATAGTAGGTGGTTCATTTTCGATTATAGTTGGTGGGGTTATATCTTCTGCATGATCAAGCGTAGGTGTGACAGATGTGTAAAGATCTGGTTCAGAGTCGAGCGGCAGGTGTATTGGCTCTGCCATGTAAGAGGGCATGATGGGCTCTTGAAACCACGGGTGGTCTGGCGGAATGGAATCGACATGGTCTTCTACAGAGGTTAATTCAGCTTCTAGAAGAAGACTTTCTGCGTAGTCTGCTATGAGATGGCCTTTGTTCTCAATAACTTCATCTGCCACAAATTCGGGCACGAAAATATCGGCGACTGAAAGGCGCGATGTAGGCTGTTCTTCTGGTGCTGATGCATCGACAGAGGGTGTATGGGTAGCAGGTTTTTGTTGTGTGCTGGGTATCGTTGCTGTCGTTTGGGGCTGATACACCTCAGAGCCTGGAGATGATTGACGCAAAAGCCCTGCCGTTCGCTTCCGCGACGTGTCGTCGAGGTCCCAGAATCGAGGTAAAACGTCCGACAACTGTTTTAAACGGTTTGAACGGTCCATTTCCAACACCCCACGCGCTTTTGTTTTCCGCTGCACCTCCCTCCGTCGTTCAGCCTACCAGAGGGCGACTCTATCAACACAGGGGTATCTCTGAGGGTCAATCGGGCGTACCTCGCGGGCTTTGGCCATATTCCTCTCCTTCCCGTCAAAAACGCACACAACCGAGACGCCCGCCTCCTTCAATTCCCGAGCGAGTCTATACCAGCCCAGTACATGTCGATACGGGTGCGGCGCTGGCGCAAAGTGCAGCCTCTGGGTGATGAGGGTTCCATCGCTGTCGTAGCGCCATGTAAGAGAGGACATACGATGGGTGGAGAAACCTGGCATACATGACGACTCTCTTACCAGCTAGACCTCGGAGACGGTCTGGAAGCTGTTTAATCACCTCTGGGCTAAGTTTGGGTTTAGTATCATCGAAGACAAGAAATGGTGCGCCACAACTTGCCATGTTTTTTGAAGGAAAGGCGTGAGCCCAAGCACGCCCATAGAACGATGGTGGTTCAAATCAAAAATGACACCGGCGCCACCGGTCCGTCGCTTGAGACGCCTACGTCACGCCCTCAGAAAGAACGAAAGAAAAAAGAAAGAAAAAATCTATTTGATTTTGCAGTGCAGAGGGTATACATATAAAGTTTACAATCATAGTTTATGAACATCAAGTAAGCGTCGTCTATATCCCAACAAGTCCAGTGAGAGCGGCCAGAGCAGTCTTAATTTGAGTGACGAATTGGTTGAGCTGCTGACGTGTTTTGTCTAAAAAGCCGAGAGTCACGAGAGAGAGAAGAATATCAAGACAAAGATTAGCAAACGACATAATTTTAACGAGGAGTGTCAAAGTGAATAAAAAGGAACATGAAGGAAAACACGAAGGGAGTGCTGCCTACCAACGATACCGGCATACACGGATGAAGACAGTCGTGGACGTAACAAAGACATGCCTTGTTCTTTCTCTGTCTCCATGATAGAGACCACCTTCTTCTCAATACTTTGGGCCGCAAGCGAACTTTCATGTTTGGGACGCGCTGCGGCCCACGCGTGTGTCTCTAGGATCGCGTTGAGTAGCATTGCACCCAGCTCTGTAAAGGGAAATCAAAGCATATATATGTCAGACACAGCGAAATGACGCCACATATGCGCATATAGGGAGATCCAAATCCTTGATGGGCGTACCTTTCTCAAAGGCTGTATCTCGATTTACCTCGTTGTTGAAAGGCGTCACGATATTGGCATCATGGTCGAAAGGTGGAAATGTCTCGCCAAGAATATCGGCTAGTAATGGTCGAGCTAGAGCAGTAGGCAATGCAGGAGGCGTCTTGGGCTTGCATTTGTTTGGAGGCGGAGAAATCATCTTTGGAGGGCTTGAGGACACGATTGAGGGATTGTTACTGGGTGCTTCAGCACTAGGCGCTGGCGGCGACGAGGAGGAGGACATGACGGTTATCAGTTAAGTTGTTCGACACAGCCACCGTAAACGTGACCTTCCATCGGACTCCCACGTCGACGCAGCCACGTCTGCCAGTCTTTGAAGCTTGAAGCGCGTTCAGGGCCTTGCAGCCTCCCCGACACCATATCCAGCGTCCAAGAGCTTCAAAATTTGCCGAGCATGTCTGTCATGCTCACCAAGTTCGAGTCGAAAAGCAACCGCGTCAAGGGTGTGTGCGATTTTACAGAGACCGCTGCCGATCTTAAATTACTGCTTTACTGCTTCTAGGGCTTGCTTTTCATCCGACTCAACCTCTGCTAGCAGCTGCGCTGCACAACGGGAGCGTCCAACTCTGGAATTATCGCATGGGAGTCTTGGTTGACAGATTCGAGGAACACGAAGGTGAGCCATCCACGCCCCATATAGTCGCAAACAACCTGTAATCGTGTCAATAGGCCCCGTTCGAGGCGTAGCTATTCATCCCAGTCGCGCTTTATTGGCAACTGGAGGAGACGACTACAAAATCAAAGTCTGGGGTCAGTTTCATCAGTATTTCGGCATGCCGCATCCCATTTATCGAGAAACTAGATATCCGGCCCCAAAATCGACGCTGCTTATTTACTCTGCATGGTCATCTAGACTATGTTCGTACTGTGCAGTTCCATCATGAAATGCCATGGATTGTGAGTTGCCGCCCATCTGATCTCATCGCAAGTACCTACCTGGCCCTTAGCTTTCTTGCTCCGACGACCAAACAATTCGCATTTGGAACAGTACCTCGCGTCAATGCATTGCAGTCCTCACTGGCCACTCGCACTATGTTATGTCTGCTCAGTTCCACCCCAAGGACGACCTGATCGTTTCTGCATCGATGGACCAAACCGTTCGTGTGTGGGACATCTCTGGCCTCCGTAAAGGCTCGCAACACTCAGGCGGCGGAGGCCCGGGCGGCCACGCAGGAGGAGGCGGAAGCGGGCCCGGCACCTTCGAGACCTTCGATTCCTTCTCCACTGTCAAATACGTTCTCGAGGGACACGACCGCGGCGTCAATAGCGCAATGTTCCATCCTACCCTTCCCCTCATTATCTCTGCTGCGGACGACCGCGTCATCAAGATCTGGCGTATGAGCGAGACCAAGGCATGGGAGGTCGACTCGTGCCGTGGCCATTTCAACAACGTCTCCAACGCGCTGTTCCACCCCAAGCACGAGTTGATTGTGTCATGTGGCGAAGACAAGACCGTGCGTGTATGGGACCTCGCCAAACGTACCGCGATACAAACATTCCGTCGCGAGCATGATCGGTTCTGGGTCCTCGCGGGGCACCCAAACCTCAACCTTTTCGCTGCAGGCCACGACTCCGGTCTAATTGTATTCAAGCTCGAGCGCGAGCGCCCGGCATTTTCCGTCGTCCAGGACACGGTGTTCTACGTTCGCGACAAGTATGTGCGCTCGTATGATTTGAACACTGGTGCGGACATGGGGCTGCTTAGCGTGCGCAAATTTGGGAGCCCATATGTCCCCCCAAGGACGTTGAGCCTTAACACAGCCGAGAGGGCTGTGCTTCTCACTATCAGCTCTGACAATGGTCTGTACGAGTTGACCGGCCTGCCCCAGTCGGTTCAGGGTGGCGACCTGAAGGATTCGAGCGTGGACGGCAAGAAGGGCAACGGGCAAAGCGCTATTTTCGTGGCGAGGAACAGATTTGCTGTCCTTGATAAAGCTAAGCAGGTGTGTAGCAGCATTTATTTCTTTTCCAGGGCCTCATCTGACTCTGGAGTAGATGATCGAATTACGGGACCTTTCAAATACTGTGGTTAAGGCCATCAAAGCCCCCGTCGTGACCAACGAGATCTTTTATGGTGGGACTGCCGTCCTGATCCTCAGCTCTACATCATCCGTTGTCTTGTATGACATTCAACAGGGTAAAACCATTGCAGAATTGAACAGTCCTCCTGTCAAATACGTCGTCTGGAGCGCTGACTACTCTCTGGTCGCTTTGATGGGCAAACACAGTGCGTTCATCTGTCATCATATCTCGGAGTCGTATTAACATTCATATGCATCAATAGCTATCACGATCGCCAACAAGAACTTCTCAACCAACAGTCTTATACACGAGACTATCCGGATTAAGTCTGGAGCCTGGGACGATTCTGGTGTCTTCATCTACTCTACTCTTAACCACGTAAAATACTGCTTGCCTCAAGGGTATGATCTACGCTTTCCTTTCTGTCTCGCAACTGAACCTTGCTGTTAGTGACCATGGAGTGATCTGCACACTCGATAACCCTGTGTATCTCACTCGGGTGAAGGGAAAGACGATTCATTGTCTCGACCGCTCTGCCCGCCCTCGCACGATTACTTTCGACCCGACAGAGTATCGCTTCAAGCTTGCGCTTCTCCGTAATAACTATGAAGAAATGCTATATATCATCCGAACTTCCACTCTTCTCGGCCAGAGCATCATCGCCTATTTGCAGCAAAAGGGATTCCCTGAGGTATGTACCTTACCTACACTGTACATCAACCGACTTACTTTTTTTTATTAGATTGCCCTGCATTTTGTTCAAGATACGAACACGCGATTCGAGCTTGCAATTGAATGTGGGAACCTGGATGTGGCGATGGAAACTGCGAAGGACATCGACCGCAAAGAGTGCTGGAATCGCTTGGCGCTTCAGGCATTGAAGCAGGGTAACCACAAGGTCAACCCATTTGTTCCTATCATGTCTATGTTTACCGACTGTTTTGTCTTTAGATCGCTGAAAAGGCTTACCAGCAGACAAAGAACTTTGATAGGCTCTCATTCTTGTATCTTACCACGGGAAGCACAGACAAATTGTCGAAAATGCAAAAGATTGCTGATGCGCGTGGCGACCCCATGTCGCGATTCCACAACGCGCTTTATGCTGGCGACGTAAAGGGTCGGGTATCCGTTCTGCGTGACGTCGGGCTTCGTAAGTGCTCTTGGCTTGACTTTGATATACACTTTCTTATCATGTACGTTCAGACCCTCTTGCGTACCTGACAGCCAAATCCAACGGCCTTGAAGAGTTGGCCGAGGAGATCCTGGAGGCAGCTGGGCTTACCGAGGCCGACATCGATGACGTGCCCACGTTCCCATCATCGAGCTTCCAACCACCTTCCGTTATCACCGCCACCACCAACATCAACTGGCCCTCAATCTCTGCCGGAGAGAACTTCTTTGACCGCGCCCTCGCGGACGGAAAACTCGAAGGTGGGGTCGAACCTGCGTACGTCAATGGCGATGCCGCAGCAGCAGGTGCGTCTTCGGCGCTGGATGCTTGGGCACGAGACGAAGAAGTCCACGTGGACGAGAATCCTGAAGAGGGAGGATGGGAATTGGATCCTGGAGATGAATTCGAGGTGGATGAGCCAGCTGCAGCGGAGGAAGCGAATGAAGAGGAGGAGCTTGGTGCTGGTGCTACCTCTGGTGTTAGCGAGGTGGAACTGTGGGTACGCAATTCACCGTTGGCGGCTGATCATGTTGCTGCTGGGTCATTCGAGACGGCAATGCAGGTAAGATCGGTTCATCTTAATGTTCTTTGAGAATGGACCGCTTATATTTATCTTCCAGTTACTTAATCGTCAATTTGGTGTCGTCAACTTTGCCCTTCTGAAGCACGCTTTCATCTCCATATATCGTTCTTCCCATGTATACCTCTCACCTGTGGCCTCGTTGCCACCCCTGCAACTCCACGTGCGCCGTAACGCTACGGATTCGACACCCAGTCGTTTACTCCCTGTCTCTGTTCGCTCCCTTCAATCTGTGCGCTCAGAGCTTGCCGAGGGGTATAGATTTGTCTCTGGTAATAGATTGGCCGAGGCTCAAGCAACTTTCCGATCTGTTCTTCAAGCGCTTCTATTAGTTGTCTTAACGTCCGATGAGGAGGCTAAGTTGGTAAGTCCATATTCACTTTACTTTATCCACATGAATATTCTAACATTGTCTGCTCAGTGGAGAGAAACTGTAACCGCCGCACGAGAGTACCTGCTGGGTGTATCAATTGAGCTTGAGCGGAGACGTGTAGCTGAGGCCGAGCCCGACAATGTCCGCCGCAACCTCGAACTCGCTGCCTACTTCACGCAGTGCGAGTTGCAACCTCCCCATATGCAGATTGCCCTCCGTAGTGCAATCGGGGTATACGCCAAGGCCAACAACCAGGCACACGCGTCACGATTTGCGAAGAGGCTACTGGAACTCAAGCCCGATCCTAAAATCGTTGCACAGGTCAGTAGCCTTCAATGCCTATCCTATTATTATATATCTGACTGGTTGCAATCAACTCCAGGCCCGTCAGCGGATTGCGGCAGGCGACCGGAACCCGCGTAACGCAGTGGAGGTGTCTTATGACGAGTTTACACCGTTTGAGATATGCGGTGTGACATACACTCCGATATACAAGGGTTCGCCGTCTGTGCATTGCCCGTATACGGACGCGTCGTATCTGCCGCAGTTCAAGGGCAGTCTTGACCCCTTGACTCAGTTGACGGAAATCGGCGCGCCAGCAGCAGGATTGCCCGCGTCGTGGTAAGGATTGGGTGGGGTTGTTGTATGTTCTAATAATTGGTAGAATGTCTCCGTGGTCTATGATCAAAAATGATACTTCGATTCGTTCCAGAAAATATTGCATGGGATGTTCGGACTGATACCTTAGCCTTTCGAAGTAATAAGTATGGATGCAGATGGCAGCACACCTTTTTCAGGAATGCATTCATTTATTAAGTGTCGCGTCAATGGCCCACGTAGGCTCGTGCATATGTGCCAAGAATGGTTTGAGGACATGGATTGCTGGTCTGGGAGGACCTCCAAGTACCGAAAATCACATTATCGCACGCCACTAACCCGGCACTATGGTGCACCAATCGTTCGGGGACCACGATTGTGCTTTCTTGGCGTAGTAACAAGCCTAGATGGCAAACAATATACTACTACACCTTAGGCAAAGCCAAAAAAAGGATCAAAATATTAAATTTAGATACAAGTACTCGTGTTACGAGTCTTTCTGGGTTCAGGGTGCTGGTATATAATAGATGCAACCTTTTCATCTACTGATTAGGTCCATTATGTACTCTTAGCGAATAGATGTGACCGCTTGCCTAGGCGCAGCTGCCGCGACTTCCCCCGTGCCTCAACTTAAGCAGCAGCGCCAGCGCCAGCACTTGAGCTTGAGAATCGACCTAAGGGCACCACCGTAGACAAAAATCTGGGAGGAGCTCAGTAACATTGATTTCGATGAGGGCCGGTATCTCGACGTTTCCGGCCCTCCCCCCAATGCCGCCATCGCCACAGACCTTCAAGTTTTCCATCCTCGATGCGCGCACGACGTGACGCGGCAGGTTACGCGACCTGTCCCACTGGCAGGACCGTCGACGGGACCGTCATCCGGGCGGAGGAAGTCCACATACACTGCGGGTGCCCGAAACTGTTTCTCTAAGAAAAAGGTACAGGGAAATATGTCATACCATTTCTAATGTCACTTTTGCCCTTGGAAACAGCCGTCAAACAAAGGAAATTCACTTTTTCTCCTAGAAAAAGCCACTAGAAGAAATATATGACATGTTTCCTAGGCACTTTTACCGTAAGAAACAGATTCAGGTGCCAGCAGTGATAATGCAGTAATTTTCCTGCTATACAATGGAATGTACCAACTATCCTTTAACATATTCATCATCTCGCTCGCATCGAAAATGATAGGGTCATCACAGTCATCAAAAAGCACCTCAAATTGGAGCGTCTTATCCCTCTTCCTAGAATACCCAATAACTTCATATATTCCTGCATCTTCTGAAAAAACAAATTGTTTTCCGTGCAAGTTGTCTGGATACAAGAACGACTGGAATTCCTCTTCGGTGATTGGTCTCGGATCACCTGATGGTTTCGACAGAGACGCTTTGTCGTTGCCCTCAAGATTGAAGGGGCTTGGGACGGAAGGAGAAGACACTTGCGCAGCCAACCTGCAAATAGTCATCAGCAAGGTAAAGCACATCAGACACAATTGGATTACTCACTTTAGTTCTTTATACCGCCGTACCATTGCCAATTTAACGTTCTGAGATTCTGGGCCCATTACACAAATCGCGAGACACATGAGAGCCGCCATCGCTGCATGATGAATTTTGACACGGCTAAATTGACACTTGTCAGATGGCAAAAATGTATTTGTTGATGACTCAACTCGTCAAAGTCCTGTGGCACAATGTAGCATTGTTCATCGCAGGCCAGAAGGTATTCTTTAAGCTTTTCAGGTGGCGGTATCCAGTTTTGACCGGCTTTGGTGACTAGTGGTGACTGTTGTAGTCGCATATAGGCCTCCATGGTCCTGGCGGGGTCTGTTCTGAAGATCTCATTCTGCTCTATGGCGATTGTTTCGTATCGGAATTGTTCCTGTGCCATATACTCGATAAGCTCGAGCTTAGCCTGTGAGTGACGGGGCATCTTCGTTGAGGTCGTTGACTTCCGGGTTCCCGACTCCGACATGTACATACTTATCAATCAGGTGAAACATTCAATGCATCGCTTCTACGCTCCATACATTCACCTTCTGGCGCGATAAACACCCTTAAGTGCACCTACGTCAGCCAGCAGAAGACAATCCTTATCGCTCAGCGTCAGCTGGGTCGCAGAACCCCCTTTTAATCTTATCAAGTCCCCCAACTACAGATTCCGACGAATGAACGAAAGCTTGGAAGCAAGTACTGCCAGCCCCAGGTAAATAATGCTTAAGTGGTGCGGCTTTGACTGAGAATCGACCTGTTAACCATAGAATTATTTCCATTGACGCGGACACCGTGACCACCGTTGAAGAGGCGTGGGTCTTTCTTTTCATACATGCGTTGCTGACTGGTTGCAAAAATTCTTTTTGCGAAAGACGTGCTGTGTCTTTTGGTGACGTCCAAAAAGAACCAGACTCCGCAGGCTCTCATTATGTTGGCTTGAGGCTTTGATGTATGAGTGGTAACGAAACTGCAACGCTCTTTGCTCCAGAACTTAGACAGTAGAAAACAAAGGTTCATAAATAATAGCTGGCCATATGATATGAACGTGAACGTGACAGTGAACGACATAATGTGAACGCTTTGGTCGGACACATCTTCGTTCATATCTTGGGCCGTCGTGTTGTCCAAGTCAAGTGAACGCTTTGACCGTTCACATCTTGTGCCAAACAAGTGCACGGTACAGATGGCAGTAAATCTACAACAGATTCTAAATTCTCACATCTATTCTGCTTACCACACATCAGAGCTTATTCCTCAAGTCAAGTGCAGCAGGCATGTCGGATCCGTCAACCCCGCCCAAAAGGTTTTGAACGGCTAAGGTCGCCATATGCAGCCTAGTTTCAAATGTTGCACTTCCAACGTGGGGTACCACGATACACCTGGTGAGTCGAGGGGGTGAGTGTTCATTTTTATGGTCCACGGAGTACTGACCGTGGCTCTTTAACCAGAGGATGATCGGCGGAAATATTCGGTTCGCCTTCTACAACATCCAATCCTGCTCCCCATATCCATTTTTCTTTCAAGGCTTTCGCAAGAGCGTCAGAGTCTACAAGCGTTCCACGGCTGGTGTTCACCAGGATACTTGACTTCTTCATCTTCTTCAAAAATACTTCATTTATTAAGTGTCGCGTCGATGGCCCACCGGGAGCCAGGACAAAAAGAATGTCGCTCTTGCGAGCCAGCTGATCCATATCGACGCGTTGGATGGATTTGAGACCGTAGTGCTTTGTCAGTTCTTCATCACGCGATGTGTTTGGCGTAGAGGCGGGGCTCGAGGCGTATATGCAATCTGTGATGCCAAACGGTATCAAACGGGAGAGCGCTGCTTGTGAAATTCGACCAAAGCCAAGGAAGCCAACGGTGCGTTTCGGTGACATATCCGTGGTACTTAGCTGCATGCCACAGAGCCCAAATGGATTCCAGTTCACGTTAGGCCACTATATGACTGTATCAGAGTTGTGCATTTTCCTCTAGAAATAATTACCTCATTATCTTGCACGAGTGATACTACCTCTCCAGCAATCCTGCCGGCCATTAGAGCAAGCATTACGGATAGATCGGCGACTAACAAAGAGTATATCAGATTTTTGAAAGAGTGTACTTGTTGGTAATTTGTTCACCCGCTGCAGTCAAGACATCTGGTGTATATCCAAACTTGATTTTTCGCCGAGCAAGTTCAGGAAGATCCACGTGTTCTGTGCAGTGAGCAGTTTAGTTAGAGTAGGAGTATAAAAATGAAATAGTTCACCGTATCCAACTGACATTGTTGAAACAACACGTAAGGAGGGTCCAGCTGTGCATGAAACTCAGCACTAACTCGATCGTTTCTTGATTATCATAGCGCACCAGCATCTAGTAGCTCCTTGTCTATCTATTATTGGTAAAATGTTAGGAGATATCTATCCCATATTTTGGAGGCTATCAACCTTTTCGGTAAGCATATGAAGGACACCGACTGCTCCAGAAATATTCTGGAGCAACCAATCGCGATCGACGACGCGGTCTTCGGGCCAAACCACTACCTTGATATCTGCAAGTTTAATTGCAGTAAAACTGTTGCATAATCTGGAACTCACATCGAGATCATGTCTGCCTAAAAGGATTGGCATTACGTCTAGACCAAGGCTCCTGGTCACCACAACTTTGTGCTTGGGGCTGTTGTGCAGAATTAAAATATATCGCCTGGAATAGTGGGATCTTTGAGGTCAGAGAATACCTTGCGAAAGACATATGAAAGGGTTGTTGACGTTCAAGTTCAGAGACAAGATACAAATGGTTCGTGACGTTCAAGAGTTGCGTTCATGAAATGCAAGGGCCCGGATGTACCGGAGGGACCGGCTAGATCTGATCAGTCATGTGATGCGATGAGCGATCGCGTTTTGTGATCTTCCTTATTTGAACAGTCGTGTGTTGAAGGGCGGTCGTCGTTGTCGCCGACGATGGCGCAGAATTTCTACCAACAACCGCAGTACTACCAACCACAGAACATTTACCAGCAGCTTGGAGCGCAACAACCTCAACCGCAAGGGGGCCCTCAAATCCAGCAGCGCTTAGCACTTGTTCAGGGGCAACAACAACAGCAAACCCCGTCATTGGTGCAACAACGGTTGCAGAGTCTGCAGCAGCAGGCTGTACAGACAGGTTATACTTTTCAGCAGCAAGTTCCTCGTCCAGGACAGCTACAGATCCAGCAGCCTCCACCGACAGTGCACCCAGGCCAGCAACAGTTGGTTCAGTACCAAGCACGACCCGTGCAACAGCCTCCAACTCAATATACATACCCCCAGCCTGTGCCACAACCAGTACGTGCAACGTGGCCTAATACTCATCAGCCACAGCCTTTTGGTGTAGCTCCTACACCTGCCCAAGCCCAACGGCGACCGCTTCCTCTTCCAGTAAACCGACCCGAGGGTTTGCCCCAACCGAGGCCAGGATCTACTTCACCCACACGTTCTAGACCTCTTCCTGCTCCCACTCCAGGTCCATCTCCTAGCAAAGGCAATGCCCCTGCAGTTGTCGATTCCAAGGCAGTATCTGTACTATGGACGCGGACACCCAGTCCCACAAAGCCCGCTAGTAGCGCTGTAGAGATGCTCAAACGTGGTCGTGCGAGTCCACCGAAATTTTCTATTCCCTCCGTCTCCTCATCTAATATCAACCCCTCCCCATCTCCACCCTCATCCGTGTCTTCGCTCTCGCAAGATTCGTTCTCAGGCTCACCTGCACCACCTTTACACGCTAATAGCAATAATGTTGACGCTACTCCGACAAGAGTGCCCCTTCCAACCAACAACAACAATACATCCGCTTCTCTATCCAAGCTCAAATCAGAGCTCGCGGGTACCAGTCCTACTAAAATCCCGAAAGCACTGATACCAGGCCAAAAGGTTATTCCAGCGTGGAAGCGCACGCTCCCTGACGTTCTTCCACCGATACCTCGCACCCCACCACCTGACTCTACTCAAAGACAAGCACAACCTCCCCCACAACTGCCTCAGCAGCAGCAGCAGCAACAACAAAAGCCTCAACGTGCATCACCACCGCAGTTTCAACCTTCGCGTCAGCTGCCTGTTCAACCACTGCAGCAACATCGCCCTCAGGCGCAGCGTTCGACTCAGCCCGCCTCTCCACCGCCTATCCCTTCTCATTCTAAGCCAAAACGTGCGCCTTCTGGTGTCCCTGCCCCAGTATTTGCATCTCCGTCCAGAGTAGAGCGGACTCCTCAGCAGTGGTCCTATCGTCCAAACGAGGAGGACGAAGACGATAGCGAGGACGAAGACGAAGACGAAGAGGAGGGCGAGGATGACGAGGAACAAACTACAGAGGATTCAGAGCCAGAAACCGCTTCAACCAACCCAGAGAAAGCACCCCCAAGTCCTATATACGGCATTCGCGATCTTCCTGGGCGTGCTCCTTATTCGCATCCAGGGCCGATGCCTAAGCCGCCTGCCTCTGGTGGAGGAGGTGGACCTCGAGCGATGCACTCTTCATCGTCATCGGGTAGTTTTGGCTCAGGCTCTAGTTTTGAAGCAGGGTGGGCAAAACAGGAACAGGGTGTGCAGAGCATGACAATGCGGCTTGCAACTTCCGATGCTGGTGCTGGTGTTGGTTCTGGATCTGCAATTGGCCTTCCACGCCCGCCCATGATGGGGATGGAGGGCCGGAACCACACAACGCCTACGAAGCGAGGGTACGAGCTGAATCTGGACGACACACCTCCACCACGAGCAGCATTCGTCTTACAGCGCGGTCAGGGCTCGGCGGCTGTGTCGGAGGCGCAAGGAAGGCGTCCTCTCCCAGGGCTAGGAGGTCAGTCACAACCAGCGCCTCAAACACCCCCCCAACGGAGGCCGCAATCACAAGTATATACCCCAACTACCCCTCGCCAACAACCCTCATCGCAAGTTCGGCCTCAGTCTCAAATTTATCAAAGGCCTCTGAAACAGGATGACGGAAATGGAGCAGGTTCTCAAGGTCTGCAGCGCTCACGCTCGTTTGGGCGTGGGCGGGAGCTGCCGAAAGAACCAGGCAGGGTTTTGGGTCAGCAGCAACCTCCTAAGCCTCAGGTGCCTCCTGAGCAACAACTTGAGCAACGGCGACACCAATTTCATGATCAGAGAGCTCAACAGGCGCAATCCCAACCTCAATCGAACTCGGGGTTCGCTTCTTCCGTCCCGAGCATCTCTATTGAGTCACCAGCTCCCGTCGGGGGACGTGACCGCCGTGCAAACATCGAGCGGATGGAAAACGAAAGCGACAACGAGCGCGAACATGAGCCTGTGGTACACTCGCCTCGCCCTGTTCCATTGATTAACATACATCCTGAAGGTAAAGAGCGGGAAGTGGACGAGGGGCCGAGGATCAATGTTCAAGGAGTTCCTCAGACAAATATCCAAGGTGCTCCGCAGATCAACATACAAAGCGTACCACCGATCAGCGTTCAGGAGGTACCACAGGTCAACGTCCAGGAGGCACCACAGATCAACGTCCAGGGAGTCCCACAAATCAATGTCACCGGGTCTGGGGAAAGACCACAGCAACGGCAGGCGCCCAACGTCAAGGTTTACGACGTTCCCGGGGTTAGTATTTCTGGGCCTGGTGGAGGACATGCACCTATGAACAGGGAGAGCTCAGGCTCAGGTTCACAGGTTGGCGCGCGGCGCGGGGGACTGATATGTGGTGGTTGTGGAGAGGGAATCCTAGGGCGCATTGTGAATGCAATGGGACAACGCTGGCATCCAAGGTGCTTCCGCTGTACAGTGTGTGACGAGTTGCTGGAGCATGTAAGTTCGTATGAGTGGGAAGGCAGAGCGTATTGCCATCTCGACTATCATGAGGTGGGTTTTTCTCTTTGCTCGCCACAAATCAATGAATATGTTACTAATTAGCCTGCCTTCTCATAATAGAACTTCGCTCCCAAGTGTTATTCCTGCAAAACTCCGATATACGAGGAGCGTTTTATCAGTCTAGATGATCCTGCGCTTGGAAAACGTGCTTATCACGAGCAGCACTTCTTCTGCGCCGAATGTGGTGACCCCTTCCTCACGCCTTCTATCGGAGAGCCGTCGTCTCGTACAGGTACATAGTTTTTCTATCATAAAGAAATCAAACTAACATTGACTATTGCAGGGGAACTGACTGTGAGTGGTGATGGCGACTTCGCCTCAGACGACGTTGGTTTCACAGTATACCGTGGGCATCCCTATTGCGAAGCCTGCCATGTGCGTCTGCGTCTCCCGAAGTGCAAACGGTGCAAACGGAGCATTCGTGATGGTGACCAAGCCGTTGAGGCGCTTGGAGGCAAGTGGTGTTGGTCATGTTTCGTGTGTAAGGTAAACTTTAACCTTATGAGCCGCAACGGAGTGGGTCCTGATCAATTTCCTGTAGGGTTGCGAGCGACCATTTGACGACCCGTCTTTCTTCGAGCGAGGCGGCGAACCCTACTGCGAAGGTTGCTTTAGTATCATGCTAAGAAATGAAATGTGATTCAGGCGATCGTGCTGCCCATCTTCCGATGATATCCTATCTTCATGCTTTCGATATGTTATTGCTTACTGTACCGCTGACATTGTTAGTTTTCTTGATCATCTATGTATCATGTTTTCTTTCGATCTACATAGCTACGGTCTAGATAGATTATTGGTGTGGACTTCTCGAAAATTTCTTTTAGACCCGTTGTCCGTGTTCATAGATAATATAATGTACAGCTCAACCAATTGTATAACGCACTCACGTCAGATATCATGGTTAAAATCCTAACGGGTCTAAATGAATGCCGCTTGTGAGAACAATCCTGGCAGGCCTCCACAGAGGCCGTGTTATACTCCTTCGAACTTCTACTTCCCCGTTGGACCATGTTTTTGTTTTATTCTATCTGGCGCCGTCGGAGTGATAGAGCACAAACAACTGAAATGGATATGGATGAGGAAGTCTTCATATTCTGAGATGGTGCCTTCGACAGACTTCTCCAAGTGATCGAAAAGTTTCCCATCGCATTTGTCCAATATCAATCGAACGGGGGGCCTTTATTTGATATTCCAGGCGAAGATGGAAGGTCGTTTATGTGGTTTGCCTACAATAATTATATACACACTGTGCCGTTTACGTCAGTATACAATAAATCAAAACACTGTAAGCGTACCTAACAACTTGGGTCCGTTTGCGTTTGCTCATACTATGCTTCCTAGGCCGATGCCCGAACATCATTTGCATAGCGCCAGACCGTGGGTTGAACAAACCCGCAGCTTGAACCATCAGGGCCTCAGTATCAGTATTCTGCTTTCCAGCTGGCGTCGCAGCCGCAACTCTGTCCAACATAGCCTGCTGTGGAACCATAGGAAGCACAATCCCCAGGAACGGCCCAAAGTGCTGATAAATCAGCAAATTGTATTTCTGAATTACGCGATTCAGTGGGTCAAAGTATCGAGCAGGTTCACAGAGCAGATCGATTAGAAGGATGTCGAGAAAGCCCTTCCGAGTTATGGTGGGCATGGTGGGCGGGCCTTGAATACGTTGGAACATCTGATGTTCGATTGAGAAGAGGCCAAAGATGTTTTTGAGAAATCTACCCCTTGCGGCCAGGATATGTGAGCCCGGGGTTCGGTCTGTCAATCCGTGCTTCCCTAGAAATTGGGTTTTGTCAGTTTTGACCATTTCACAAAGATGAAATAGGGAGGGCTTACAGTAATTATCTTTTTCGGAATATTCCATGTCGTCAAGGAACTGTAATAATGTCTCCGGAAGGAGAAACTCCAACACCTTGGGGGTGAAAATCTCGTTGGCAAGCATTATATAAGTCGGTGTTGGAGTCGTATCCGGATTGAAGAAGGGTTGCCAGCCTGTCACTCTCGCTGGTGCCCCATGCACTAAGTGAGTACCCGGTGTCAAGAGTCGACTATCGGGACGTGGTGCAAGAGGCGGAGCAACCTCACGTTGAGGCTGAGACGGGGTTGGATATGGATATGAACTGGATGAGATCACTACTTGGCCGGGCACCGCTCCTCCGAAGGTTTGTCCGCTATGTTTATAAACCTGGACCGGATGCTCAGCAAGATGGTTTAGCGGGAACCTCTCCCCAAGCGCGCAGTTTGCACATAGGTCAGCAGATAAGGCAGTGAAGGCGAGGCAGAATCACGTCGATAAGGATGCGACACGAGTCGCAGGTGAAATTAGACTCGAGAGTGGATGCCATGAGAGTTCAGGGGCTCCAGTTTGGAAAGAGAGACGACGTTTGGTGACATATATATATACATGGTCGGAACCATCTATCTTGGACAGCTGAGAGTGGCGCAGTGGACTTGTCATTGAGCAAATGGCTGAGAAGGACACTTTGCTTAACTGACATGTTATGGCCAGCAGAACCTGGGAACTAGATTCCGATACGAGTCCTCTAATGTCCGACAATCACGATGACAATGATGACGCAGCCTAGGAAGCATGTGTGGAATCACGAGAGAACAAGCTTAGATCAAGGAACTGAATGTACACAGGTGGATCTATGAGTCCTTTGATCATTAAGACGTCATTGGTGCTCATGCCACCGATGACACCTCTCTCGAAGGAACCAGGGATTAGAGGGAGGGGTTCCGGCGCAGATTCAGCAACTTGTTCATACCATGATGAGATTTCTGAAGATGAGGGGCCAATTGGAGGTTTTTCTTCGACGTCCTCCATGGCATCAATGTCGTCGGAAGTCTCCGTGCCCTCGATGCTCTGAACATCCCAAGCCTCGTATGTCACTGGTAAGCTCATGGCACCGATAACGACTCCCTTGTCTGCGTGCTGCACATCCCCTATCTCCGCTAACCTCTCGTACTTGGGTGTGAGCAGCAGCTCGTCTCCGTCCCGAGAGAAGGAAGGCATTATCCCAAGTAAAATCTGGCCTGAGGGAAGCTCGAAGATGCGCGGATTCTGGTTAGAAGAGTGCGTGGTTTGAGTGCCATGGGGAATAATAATTTGCTCTGTTGAGAACGTGGTACCATTGCGGGAATGATGGTGTATAGTTTTGGGTTTGGCGCTTCGAGAGCCGACACCCTGGTTTGCGGCATTTTTCTGAAGACGGATTTTCTCCGATTCTTCGATCAGGTCGGGGGACGGATCCCACCACCACCACCTGACAATTTCGAGTCCCATTGTAACGAGTTGCTGTTGGTAGACGCTGAGTGGCGCAATTGCGGTCAAGCGAGGAAGGTTGTGGAGAAGCGAGAAGGGTATAGAAAGAAGGGTATTGATGATCGGGAATGGGTTCCGACTGGTTGAGTCATCGATGCCAGGACAGTCCTGGTGGCCATACAATACGACTTGACTGCCAGGCTCAAGCCTGACGAAAGTCTCAAAGCGGCATGTGGCGTGCCAGCGATGTTGTGTGCCTTGTGTACCACCGAATACCTGAAGTACTGATGAGGCATGACACCAAATGAATGAAGACAACCACTCACCTCTTCGTATGTTGGTCTGCCAGGATCACCCCGCCCAGCTGCCAACTCTGCAACCCTCCACTGATGTAGGTCCTGCTCGTAGGCAAAAGTGCGCGCCAAGATATCTTCGTGAAGGAAGAGCGTCGCTCGCGGCGGCCGCTCATCTACAGCAATGTGGTTGTCGGATAAAACTTGGCCTAGTCAGAAATCAACCTATTTGAAAAGAAATAAAGATGTACGTGGCACAATATTTTCCCGTACTTCAGCAGCATGTTGGGGATGTCGATCCTGACGCAGGTTGCGCATAAGCATATCTGAAAGCTAATATGCCCATTCAGCACCATCACACAGGATAAAATGAGAGATTAACTCACGCGTCCATTGGAGGGGTATAGGGCTGGGTCCAGGACATGACACCATTGGACGCTGCCCGACTTCAACGAGATGACACATGTTTTGCCACCGTAAAAACTTGTCATTGCGTCGATTTCAGCTGTGGGTGATTGTTCCTGACATGATGAATACCATCTACGTAACTTCCGATTCCGGCCCGATGCTCTTTTATGATGCTTACTGGCAATCTCTGATCCAAATAACGCGTCGCGACTAATTAGTAGCGCTCGTATATCGTATATCAAGAGTGTCGAAATGACCCACACTTATAATAGGCTATGCTGTGTGCTGTATAGGAGACGCCTCCTTTAATGAAACCCCCCACTTTACCCGAAAAGGCATAAAAGGCACGTCACTTTCCCCCGACCTCCAACGAGCCTTTCTGACCAACCATAACCATAACCATCATAACCATCCATAAACCTCATCCATAACCATTAAAAATCCTCATAAAATGGCATGCGTCTTTGGAACCCGCCGTCGCCCCTCCTTTTCCGAGCGCTTCGACGAATATGTTGAGGCCATCGACGAGGAATTCCACCTGCCTATCGGCAAAGTGACCAGAAAGCTCCGCAGCCTATCATTCACTAAAGGTAGCGCACCCTATTCCACCCAAACCCTCTCTAAATACGACTCCCTTGCGGCCCTCCCATTCCCTGCTATAGCTTCGGAGAACACCCTGACGCACCCCGTTTCTCCTGATGCTGTCGACATAAACCAAAACGAGTACCATCATAGAGTGTCTTCCGAGTCCATACCATCACAATCAGATTCGGACTCGAGAATGGTGAAAATGCGGCGGTTCCGGAATAGGGCGTTGCAACTCGTTCACCACCGTCGATCATCATAGGGGCAGCAACCAAGGGGTTTGGCACAGACTTTTTTCTTATCCATACTTCCTAAAAATAAACCACTTTATTTGATCTTCTCTGAAAATTTATGTGAATTGAGTGACTGACTTAAGCTATACGTACAATCGTATCACAATCAAGAATCAAGAATTAATCGTTTTGACAAAGTCGTATATTTCTGTTTCTTTCAATTTTGAAGTGGTCGATTTATCCAGACCGCATGGCGATTCGGATAAAATTCAAACATTTCCCCATACCTTGTGGGGTGTGGGGAATGCTGTGGAGATACGGACGCCGGCAGAAGAATTGAAGTCGGACGTGGCGGTCCGATCGCCGAACGGGAATAACGATGTGGCGGCAGACAAGCATGGTCGTTCCAAGTTTATTCCAATGTTCTTAGGCTGAGGCCTGAGGCCTGAGGGCTCGACTGGGATCGAGGGAAATTGTGGTGCGATAAGCGGGGTGCCTGCTTGAAATAAACCTCACGATGCGTGCGAGACGCATATTCATCTCTTGCGCCAGGCCCAATCAGTTTCGACTGTGCGTCACAATTATTGACCCGCCGAACCCCCAAACCCTAGAACCGCTAATCAATATCAATGCCTAAATTCTTCGGCCTACAGAACGCCGACGGATCCAATACGGATCCAATTTTCTCCACTACCCAGCACTCCCCGCTTCGATCGCAGTCAACATCGTAGTGCAGCAGGAGAAGCGGTATCAAGATGAAGAGGAGGTAGTGAAAAACACAAGAGAAGGCAAATCCGCGTCCATTGAATAAGATACAAATAATCATCGGCGGGGCATAATACACAATCCACAATTTTAAGTTTATCTTCCAGCCAATCCTTTACTCCTTGTCTGCGTCGAGGCAGTCAGGGAAGCCGAGGGAGCCCCAGCCGGTCCACGAAGGGTGGCAAGCACGGAAGTGGTGGGTCTTGTCAATACTCTGGAGCTCAGCAATCTCCTCCTTGGTGAGGTCGATGATGGTGGAGTTGGCTATAAGAAAAAGAAAATCAGGATGCCGAACATCATCGAAGATGAAGAAAGAATACATACAAGCAATGCGGGAGTTGGTGACCGACTTGGGGAGGACAGTGACACCGGGGCGGTTAGCCTGGAGGGAAACAAGGACGTTGGCGGGCTGGACGTTGTACTTGGTGGCGATCTTGTTGACGATCTCATTCTTGAGGAGAGGTGAGTTATCAGAGCCTAGGGGGGAGTAGGCAGTGATGGTAATGCCCTTGGCGACGCAGAAGTCAACGACGTCCTGCTGGGGGCAAGAACTACATGGATCGGATGTAAGTCAAACGTTAACAGTATACTGATAAGACGTAGACGCACGGGTGAAGCTCGATCTGGTTGACAGCGGGGATCACGACGTCGGGCTCAGCAAGAAGGCGCTCGAGGTACTTGACGGAGAAGTTGGAGACACCAATGGCGCGGAGCTTCTCGGGGTGCTCCTTGTAGATCTTGGACATGGATTTCCAGGTGTCGAGCCAGTCAATCTAAATTGGGAAAATTAAGTGTTTGTTGGATCAGGATCAGCAGAAGGAATTAACGTACGGTCTTGACGGGAGCGACAGATCCGGGGGTCATGGGGGCAGGCCAGTGCATGAGCCAGAGATCGAGGTAAGAGGTGCCGAGGTTCTTGAGGGACTTCTCAAGGGCCTCTTCAGCGTTGAGGTGATCGGGGTTATCGAGCTTGGTGGTCAGGAAGAAGGACTCGCGGGCAACGCCAGAGTTCTTGATTCCGAGACCGACCTCGGACTCATTCTGGTAAGCAGCGGCGGTGTCAACGCTCTTGTAGCCATTCTTGAGAGCGTACTCGACGGCATGCTCGACGGCACCAGGAGCGGACTTCCAGGTACCTGAAGGGCGATATTAGCAGATGCAGAGTAAGTGCTGAGATCGACGCTGACCGAGACCGACGGTGGGCATCTCAGCACCGGTGTTGAGCTTGACAGAGGTAGAGGCAGGCATTTTAGAGAGAGAGGTAGGTGAAGAAAAGAGGCTGAGTCGAGGAATGCGGGGTTTTATAGCCAAGGCATAGATGGATCGATAAGCCCAGTGTTATCTGTTTTTCCGTGGAGATTTTCA
This sequence comes from Tephrocybe sp. 10521TJB, assembly GCA_018221635.1. Taxonomy (NCBI): domain Eukaryota; kingdom Fungi; phylum Basidiomycota; class Agaricomycetes; order Agaricales; family Lyophyllaceae; genus Tephrocybe; species Tephrocybe sp. 10521TJB. The sequence continues at coordinate 44,399 of JABAJS010000022.1, read as the reverse complement.
AATCTAGGGGCGCCCCAGGAAAATATGTCGGCCCTGCGGCACATACCGGCCCGCTAAAAACCAACCAATTTTTTTTTTCCCACCATTCCTTTCTTACGTTTCACCACAGCAGACTCAAGGCTGCGATGTTCGCTACACACAGGGCTCTGCCTTCATTTGCGAACGGGCCAAGGTCTGAGCATTCTAGTCCTCCTCGATTGGTTCTAGCGGGACCTGGCGGTAACTCGCCAAGCAGCGTACCAGAAATTCACCTCCATTCTGCATTGTCTGAAGATTTTGGCCTTCGGGTTAAAGGAGGACGCTCAATGTGTGGTTTGAAATTCGCTGCGAGGATCGGGCGGCTCGTTTTGTGCTTGCCCTCGGTGTCACAACCTCACTCTCACGGCATGGATGTGTGCTTGCACGCCCGAACCATATCGTTGCCCATTCGGCGATACCGGTGGATCCCTCGATGGTTGCTGGAGTTGGCTTAGGTTGTATACACCTTCGCTCGACAGATCCTGGAATAGCGGCGGCCTGCTCCCATCACGACGATGAACAGGAAGCCATACGCGCTTCTGGAATGGCATCCCCGATGTGGATGTTGCTATAACAGCCGTACCACATAGCGTACGTGGAGCCGGTCGCCTCGTACGAGCACCGTATCAGTCACAGAGACTATCTGAGCATGACTCCGGTCGTTTTGCATTTGTCCTGCAGTCCAGGCATGCACCTCACGCATCTGTCCTTTCAGGCATGCGTTCCTCGCCTCAGTACTCCATTCTCCTTTCACAGGAGTCAGATTCCACGGGTCGTTCGCATTCCAGGGTTACCATGCACGGAGAGTCGGCGATGCCGGGGACGAGCACAAGTGCCGTCCTTTAGTTCACTTCGCAGCTCGCATCCTTCGGGATCGAAACTCGATTCAGACTACTCTTTGTCTGCTGTGCCAATTTTTTCCTCTCGCTCACTTGTTTGAGCATTTTCTCTTTGTCGCCGCATACATACTACTGTAAGTAATGTATAATCCCTTTACAATGCATCAACTGTTTTGTGATCTACTATCCCTTCGTGTGGTCAAGCGATGCCATGTTCGGTTACGCATGAGTTAGCTGTTAATGTCAATAAGATATTCGGGGTGTGCATGTTGACTGTAGAGGTGAGGGTCGCTCTCGTGATCCCCGGGTTCTTGTTGAAAAGACTCAGCAGGCCTATATTTTGCGTCATTCAAGATCAATGGCTCAGCTCTTGCGAAGTCAGGCGGTGACGCACATAACTTTTGGACCACACGGCCCGAGGACGACGTACAATGAGCGGACACATGATGATGTGTATCGCGTCGAAGAGATGGGACTACTGTGGTGTGGCGATCGAGAGCTCACGTCAGGTTGTGTCGCCGCAAGGTACAGCGTAGAGTTCTTCCTGGACGACTGGAGATTAAAGAGGGATTTACTGGCCACTCGTTCAAACGATATCTATCGAGGCTCAATTCGTGCTTTGAACTTCCCCCTCCAAAAGAATGGCTCATCAAGTCAAGCGCTAACGAGGGAGAGCACTTGACAGGATGGCTCCCGCGCAGTTTGCCCCGATAGGGTTGGTAGTACGCCCATCAGCCGCAACACACAGCACCTCCATTTCTTGCACTGTTCCAAAGGACATCGCCCATAACGGGCGCTTCAGGAGTCCCTGATGAGCGAGTATAGGACGGAGGAGGGATCCACGACGCCTTACGTGTGCTGCAGCCAACAGTCGCCTTATACGGGCCCGCGCGGACCCAAGACGTCAACCTCACCACTCGGATCGGATTGGCCATGTCCGCTGAGCATTCGGCAAGTGACCTGTCGTCGTCAGAGAGCAATCCATCAAGAGAGCAACTTTTTTAGATCGCAACCTGTCCAGAAAGCAGCCTGTCAGACAAGTGCCTACAAGTGTCAATTAGCACTTGTCTAGGCTCTTGGACACACCCCTTTCTCCAGTGTACATATTTCTTCCCTTCAGAAACGATCAGAAACGACTCCGATGAACGAGAACACCCCCACACCTTGATTGGGTGGATGGTCTTCCTCGTCATTTTCAGTCTTCTTTCTGACATATGAACAAGACCGATTGTTCGTACTACACGCAAGTAAAACAGCTGTGGACCACGTAGTGCCCAGTATTTCACTCACTATATCTTAAATCTCATACATCATGACCGGCAGTATTCTAGTACGCCATACTTGTTTTCTTCAACGATTCATCTGTCTCTTTCGCCGTCTGCCCAGATCCCCTTCCCTGACCACAAAATACGACGGACACCTTCCGATGAAACCATTGCTGGAGAGGTCCTCGCCGTTGTGACAATGTGACAGACCTTGTTGGTGGCGCATATAAACTGTTGCTATGGCTTTCGAGCCGACAAAAGCCCTCGAGGTACACGATACTCTCACCCAGGTCAATTTTCAAACATTTAATGATCTATATCGCCTCTTTAATACACGCCTTGGTTTCAATCCCTCCAGATTTGTCTCCTGGAGCGAGCTAACTATCGTAATTGCGTGACTCGGCGCGAGGATAGATGCGTCTCAGATCCAGCCCACGATGAATTAAGTATGTATGTCATGGCCCATCTTAGATCCTACCGCTGAGCGATCTTACCGAGGTCCACGCGCCCACAGAGAATGCTTGGAAAAAAGCAGTTACTTAGATAAAACGAGAGCGCAGAAATTTCTCACGCGCTGACGTTCCTGAAATGAGATCATGCCGTTCTCTTCCTTTTTCGCCACCAACACGATGGTATATGAATGCAACTCTATCTCCGAGTCTTGCAACGCTTAAGTCGTATTTTCATAGCCTGTTCAGTGTCATGCCAAGTTCCAGGCTGCCCAAGTTTGTTCAGAGGACGTGCAAGCTCTCCAGCACGTCGTAGGTCTGGTCAGGATAAACATACTCTCCGACTCCGAGTATGACGCTCAGCATTCAATTCGGGCTCCATGGACAATACGGGGCGTACACACACTGGGTCCATATATATATTCTCAACAATACTGACTAATCGTAGCGAGCAACTAATGTTAAATCTCGGGAACAGCTATTGTGGCCGAACCATCATGCTAGATCTGTATCTCGTTGTACCAAGCATATGCGGACTAGTACAAACTGCTGCCTCATTGGAGATGTATAAAGATCTGTGGTGCTAGCTTGCTCGGCTCTTCACTGCCTTTCACATATCTCTTTTCTATCACCATGTCGATCTACGAAATCGATTTTCCGCAGCTTTTACAAGACGGGCGATACTTTGGTCTGTCGCAGCATCTGCCGACTCTTCAAAATATTCATGTCATCTATTTTCAGCCCAGATACCCGTGTCTATTCCTAAGACACAAACGCCCTCCGACGGAACGCTTGTTGGAGAGGTCTTCGCTGTCGCTACTGATCTGGTCGGCGGTGCATATAATCTCAACGCTGTTACAACGTCCTTTGAGCCGGCCAAAGACCTCGAGGTATATGAAACTCTGACACAGGCATGTTTAAACTTCTGTTAAACGAACCATTGGCGTTTAATAGCGATTCAGATTCTCCCCATCCTCTCTAAACAGTCGGCTTTTTTTTGGACAAGTGCTGCTCGCACGTTGGCCTCGATGCTTGCAACCGCCAAGTATCCCGTGCGTGCGCAAGCTAGTCACCTTGTTGTAAGTTTTTCTATCTCCTCATTGTCAAGACATTGACGTTGCATGAATCGTAAGTTCTGGTGGGCGCGCGTCGGCGGATTCATGGGCGTTACGTCGCTCACAGCTCGGATCGGCGAGCATGAGAACAGCAGCACTACTGATGGCTCCAATATTGAGCTCTCGTGGGCCATCCCAAGCCACACGGATCCATCAGAAGATAGCAATCGAAGGGTTCGATTCGCCATCGATCCAATTCATCCGGAGCGCGGGCACCGCCTAGCTGGTGGTGCTGTCCTCGACTATCTCTGGAGTGCAGAGGGGAGTCTGGGGCTCGTCAAGAACGATACCGGCAGCAAGGAATGGAAAGATATTATCGAGAAGTGGCTCTACCCTGACATCAAGAGCACTGAACAATTCGTTGAGGGAACAACTTACCAGATCGGTGAGGTTATCGTCTCTGCTTTGTGAACGATGATCTCAAATCCAAAAAGCGTTCGATATGGAGCCATCGGGCGAAATCACTCTCAAGATGTATTATATCCCGCCTGCTTTTCCGATTACTGGAGAGGCACCCAAAGACCATGCTTCATTCTACCGGGGGATTACTAACCCGGAGCCCTTCCAACGCCTCGCTAGAGATCTTCACCCATCTTTAGAAGCACCTCTGCAAATTTTCGTCGACTTTGTCAATGGTGATGGAAAGGGATCAAAGATGAGGGCATTTATGGTAGCTTGTGATGTTATAAGCCATGATAAGAATCGGCTCAAGGTGATGTCTTTCTGGACAATACTATATGTTTGATATTCAATATCCCTGCCACAGATTTACTCTATGTCGGAGAGGACAACACTCAAGGATATGATATACGACATGACTCTCGGAGGACGCGTTACTGGCCCTCGGATCGAGACAGCTGTGGAGAATTTTTCCAAGTTCTTCCATCGTCTTTTTAAATCCTCTACATGCTCTGATGAAGAGATTGTAATCGATAACTTGAACGTCCAAGGAAAGAATGAGGCGGTTCGTCTCACCAGAAAGGACGTGCGTATCATCTATTACTACGAATTTTTTGTTGGGGAGCCTGCACCATATGCCAAGGTCAGAGTTGATGTTCATATTATTTTGTTTGATTCACTGAGCCGTTCGTTATTTAGGTCTACTTTATGATGGACCACTTCAGTAACAATGACTATGAGACTGCACAGGCAACGGAAATGTTCTTCCGTGACGTTGGCAAACCTGGAGAGGAAGGTTGGATGGCTAAAGATATAGCTCATGCGAAGTATGTCAATGAAACTGCAAACGTATCATCCCTGACGTAAAACACTCCAGTCCTCATCGCGCTCTGGACAAGAGGAACGGCATACATACTGCGGCCTCTTTCGGCACGAAGCCAACGGGATGGGAAGTCACCAGCTACTATAGTCCAGAGCTGTTTTCCCCGGAAAGATATGACAATGTTCCCAACGTTCACTAGTCAACACCTTCGCAGATCATGAAAAACAAATAAATATCGTACAGGCCTATCAATCCATGTATTTAACTAGGCGGATTTTTGGACTTTATTTCGTAATAAGCAACCCTTTTACGAGTTTGATAAATGTGCCTCCTAGGAAGACATCCAGACCAGGTAAACTCGCCATCAAATCGCGATGGACTTTTTCACCCCTCTTGGTCTTCCGGACATCCATAGCGCACCGAGGTATATCCTAGCCCACCATACCGCATTTCTTTTTGCCAGAAAAAAAGGGTGTTAATTGGTGCTCGAGGTGAGTAGTCAGAACACACAGAGAAGACCTCGTACTTTTCAAACTGCCGTGGTAATAAAGTCGAAAAAGGTGTATCAAATGTTTCACAGATCTACTGGGAACGTCCTCTGTATGCACTTTATAGATAGTTCCACCAGAAGCTATTTTCCACTAGTCCTGAATTCATATTCAGATTAGCAAGCCTCGAGGTTGCAATTGAAGGAATTGGAGATGTAAAAGCAGAAGGAAACCCCTTTGACGTAGTCATATGGATTACAAGCTCAAAGCTGCATCATAGGATAGACGTTGAAAGGGTTAGAAGCCCAAAAAGTAGTATAGAAGGGATAACTAACGGGGCAGGCGTCCAGCTGGTCCAACTGAGTCAGAAAAATGGTGGCTGTGTCACCTCTTAATTTGCAACCGACAGATTTGCCTTCGAACACGACTTTCAACAAAATCATTACATGATGAGGTTGTTAGAATAACGTCGAAACGGTTGACATCCTGTTATTGCAGGTGTAAACGGACGGGGGATACAATCATAATAGTACACGAATATAAGTAAATTGGGGTGGTATGGCAACGGTGGTGGAGCGAGGGGAGCAAGAAAGTAATCACAAGAATGATATATAAAAATAGATCATACAATCTGAGCGCGATGACGCTCGTATTTCCAACAGAGGTTCTCCATGGTAGGCCAACCAGTTTTTTGTAGGACTGGGAACGATGGTAAATTTATAAAATCTGAGTTGTAGACTATGTAACAACACGACAGAATTCCCTCGGAGAGGGTACACCTACGGTGACCTACTCTATTCTTACACGGGCCTCGAGCCTCCAATTAAGGGGCCAGCTGGACCAGCAAAGGGTAAGATGCGTCAAGCTTAGAATCGGTTTGGATTGCCCACATCGTGGCTGGGCAATCTCGAGAACAGCTCATGATCTGCCAGTGTGGTGCGGCGGACGAGAGCTCACGTCGGGTTAGGTTGCTGCAAGGTACGTCGTAGAGTTCTTGGACAACTGAAGATTTTTATAATACGTTGTACGCTGGCGTCTATGTTATTACATACGTGTATGGCGTGCACAAATATAATCAATATCTTGAAGCTGGCTAAAGAATTCAGTGATCACATCGCACTGCGAATACCAAATTCCCCTCCAATCCCCGGATAGCTGTCCTGTATGGTCGGCCATGAGAGCGCGAAGCCCCCGGAAAAAAGCAAAAAAAAATTAGGAGCATACGCAGAAGCCGCAGCACGCCGTCTACATATCGAGCCTTTTAAATGGCCAAACCCACCGAGCCTGGAACGGATCCGCCTCCAGCCGGTGTTGATCAAGCACCAAAGGCCTTCAGTACGTATCCGCGCTACGAAGAGGGATTTACAGGTCGCTCGTTCAGACGAAACCCGTCAAGTCTCAATGCGCACTTTGAGCTTCCCCCCTCCGAAGGAGGGGCTCATCAACTCAAGCGCTAACGAGGGAGAGCACTTGATGGAACGACTCCCGCGCAGTTTGCCCCGGGTCGGTAGGACGCCCGTCAGCCGCAACACAAAGCGCCTCCACCTCTGCACCATCCCAACGGCCATCGCCCAGAAACAGCGAGTTCCTGGACAGCAGATACAGGACAGTGGAGGGATTAACGACGGCTTACGTGTGTCAATGCAGGCAAAAACAGTCGCCTCATACGGACCCGCGTGGACCCAGGACGTCAACCTCACCACTCGAATCGGGTTGGCCATGTCCGTTGAGCGTTCGGCGAATAACCTGTCATCATCCAGAGAGCAACCTTTTCAGATCGCAACCTGTCCAGAAAGCAGTCTGTCAGACAAGTGCCTACAAGTGTCAATTAGCACTTGTCTAGGCTCTTGGGCCCACCCCATTCTCCAATGTCCTTTTATTCCCTTCAGAAATCATCAAAAACAACTTCGATGAATACCGTAAGCACAAGAACATACCTTAATTAGGTGGATGGCCTTCCTCGTCATTATCAGTCGTCTTTCTGACATATGTATGATCAGGAACCGTAATTACGCAGAACGAGGATGGGTTTCTTACTTTTCTTGATTCAGGTTCATTTTCCCTGGTGTACGATCAGCACGAAGCTTTTAACATGTAGCGGTGGCTCACTTATTAGTGGACTAGTCACACAGCCCCCGTACATCCTCACGCGCCGTCCCAGGCGCTCCCGCTTGACCACCGTACACAAGACGCACACCTAACACTCTCGTCTTGTTGACGGGTGCTTTTTGTGTTACGTGGGCCAGAAGCTCTTGCTAACTAATGGTGTGTTATCCGGAGGGGGGATGCGAGCACCCCGGGGAGGATCGTAAGGCTATTCACTGTCGAGATTGTGATTATTAGAGATCTAATAGATGATTAGGATGGATGAAGACGCACCTCAGGTCATCTTAGAATTAAGTCTTCGAGAGAAAGTGTGGCAAAGTCAGGAAGAAGAAAATAACAGTACGTGCGTCATGCTTTAATTCATGAAAATTTCCTACAACGGATGAAGAAATCAGACATGGCGAACAATGACAGTGGGAAATAAAAGAGAATGCCGATCATAAGGGCTTCGACGACATAAGTCAGCGGCGGGTAGCCTCCACATGTTGTGTGGCGCATAAGGACACAAGGATGAGATGCGCGATCCTTGGCGATGAAGAACAGGTTTCCCAGGATTGTGGTAAAGCGACGATAACGCACCAGTGAACGGCGTGAAAACGCCCAGTGAAGACGCCCAAGTCTAGCCTTCGCGAAGACTTGCAATGGTTGACTGTTGATGTCTTGAAGTTGAAGGCGATTCTTGTTCACACTTTTGTCGAGGTAGCTGACTCTCAAGGTGGCGGAATGTGTCTTACGCTTGCTGAGACGATGGTGGGGGAGAAGAGAGAGGCGGACTGTCGAACAAACAAAGGATCAAGTTTGTTTTGTAGGCCACTGTGGGCGCTTGTTGTACAAATTCGGAACTCTCCATGGCCACAATCGCCAACGCATCACAACACGTGGGCACCCTCGATTGTCTGGACAAAGAAAACCTGACAGGGGATTCAAAGGATAGAAACCATGACTTTCCAAAATGACGAACTTGAAGAGCGGATGGCTTGAAGCTTGAAGCTTTCGTTACCACGGATTCTAAGTTGTACTAGTACTAATCATCTGCCCATTTTCGCGATACACCAATTGCTGTGAACGATCGATCCCCTTGTTGGCAAGTTGGCATATGTTCAATTGCCAAAAACTCATGCCAACACAGGGCTTGTGGCACGGTTTCCTGAAATTCCAGCTAAGTTTTTACAGCTCGTTGCAGGCGCTTATACAGCCACACCACTGTAGACAAAAAGAGCCTAGAACTGTAGTAGAACAAGCGAGAACAAGCGCCTGGTAGGCACTGATAAGATCAAAAGTTGTCAGTTGAAATTTTGCGCCTACTAAAAGCCCACAGCCTCCCGAGTCCCATACAGCCCGATTGAACCACAATTCTTGGCCGGGTCAACGTTTACGGGCATCCTGCGTGGCGTTAATGCATTTGTTTTTGGTAGTTCGAGAGCCATTGAAGTGTTGGCCTTCACTAGCCTAAGAAAAATTGCCGTCAAAACGATGTCGACTCGGATGACGCAAGCTGTCAAATCTGCCAAGGCGAAGGCCTCCCTTGCAGTTCGAGTTTACACACGACGTCAATGGCATCCTATAACCTCCGCCTTGGAAAACCCTCCCTTATATTCCTACCACCTCTCTACACCGATGCAATCACCGAACACCCGTCCACACAAGCCCAGGTCTCCCAAGTCATAGTCAAATCTCGGTATGCATATATCTCATGTGCATGTATACCTGACAGTCTCATCATGATACCACAGAAAAGTGACCACAAGGGCTATCGATTTGTTCTACCGGTTTGAAAAGGACATTACCGTGCGCGTCTTTGGCTCAGGTCTCGGGTTGGCGTATCACAGGGGCTTACGGTATCTCTCATCCCCGAAAGGCTGCCATAGAGAGTCTCCTGCTGGCTCATATCATGTCGCCCCTCCCTGAAAACCTGACACTCGAGGGTAAAGGGTTTACATTGCATGGCAGTACGCTTTTGTTCCGAGCTATCGGCGTGATATGACTGTGCTGATTGGCGTGCCATTTGACTAGATCGCGTTCCGTGGAAGTACGGGAAGAGGAATGTGTGGTTTAGCTGGGGTGATCAGGATCTGCACGCTTCAGAGGACAAATGGGTGTTCACGTTGGACATTGCTCCTTCTCCCGGCATTCATTCAGCATCAGCAGCAGACTAGCAGTGCAATGGGCCGTGTTGAGTACACCGCTTGCAGAATTACTCATACACCTCAGGTACGCGGCGATAGATGCTTGATAGATGTGCCGAGACCAATGCATGTATATATACATAGCTCTCCAAATGTCGTCTCTCTTTCCAACTAGAGCCCCTACATAAACTCTGATGGCATCCACTCCCGAGTCTAAATTCTTCTGCGACTCATGTCGCATCGCCATCGGCGTGATTCTGCCTCGCCTTCACTGCCTCATCTGCTCCGACTTTGACCTATGCGCAAACTGCGCGCTTGGGGAGAGGTTCCCGCCAAACCATCTTGCTGAACATGCGGTCCAGGTTTATAAGCACAGCGGTCAAACCTTCGGAGGCGCAGTGCTCGGTCGAGTAGCGATCTCGTTCGCTGCTGTCAGTTCCTATCCAATCCCGTCCCAGCCTCAACATGTGGTTGCTCTGCCGCTTCCACCTCGTCCCGATAATCTACTCTTGACACCGGGTGCTAACTCAGCGCATGGGGCACCAGTGGGAGTTACAGGCTGGCAACCCTTCTTCAATCTAGATACAACACAAACACCGACTTACATAATGCTTGCCGACGAGATTTTCACTTATCTCGACCCCCAAGGTGTTGGAGTTCTCCTTCCAGAGGCATTATCGCAATTCCTTGACGACATGGAATATCCCGAAAAAGATAATTACTGTAAGCCCTCCCTAATTCATTTTCATCAAAACTGACAAAAACCAAATTTCTAGGGAAGCACGGAGCGACGGACCGTACCCCAAGCTCACAAGTCCTGGCCGCAAGGGATAAATTCCTCAAAAAAACCTTTGGCATCTTCTCAATCGAACATCAGATGTTCCAACGTATCCAAGGCCCGCCCACCATGCCCACCATAACACGGAAGGGCTTTCGTGATATCCTCCCGATCGACCTGCTCTGTGAACCTGCTCGACACTTTGACCCACTGAGTCGCGTGATTCAGAAATACAATTTGCCCATTTATCAGCGCTTTGGGCCGCTCCCAAGGATTGTGCTTCCTATGGTTCCACTGCAGGCTATGTTGGATAGAGTCGCAGCTGCGACGGCAGCTGGAAAGCAGAATGCTGATACCGAGGCTCTGATGGTTCAAGCTGCGGGTTTGCTTAACCCACGGTCTGGTGCTATGCAAATGATGTTCGGGCATCGGCTTGGAAGTTTGGTATGAGCAAACAGACCCAAGTTGTTACATTGCTTTGATTTATTGTATACTGACGTATACAACGGCAGTGTGTGTGTATAACTATTGTAGGCAAACCACATAACGACCTTACCCTAAATTTTAGAACAATGAGGCCCTTGTCCTGGATAGATGCAGAATCGGGTGCATGATAACTCAGAATGTCAATCTCACGGCCTTGCGGTTTGCCGATCACTGTCACGACGTTCAACCTTTTTTTGGCAGATTGTTGCTAACTGTGCAGCTAACCACCTTACTGTGACTTGACGTTATCACGACACTGATGCGCCAAGATGTAATCCTTTGATCCTTCTCTAAGGCTCCTTATACTAAGGTCTTATCCCTTAGTCGTTCTTCACCCACGGCAATTGTAACCTGAACTCTTCTCTTTTTGGCCTTGGAAGAGATCTATCGGGATGGAGTCTGCCACGAAATCGAAACGCAATCGGAAACCCAGCTCCAAGCTCAAGTCCAATGACTCCATGCATTTCGCCGTAACCGCAGCGAAACTAGCAAGAGATATCGGTAACATGTCTGCGTGTCCACCCGCAGCAGCAGTAACATCGATCATCCTGCTTATCCTCGAAACTGTACAGGTATGTGTCTTTCTCCCCGCCAACCGCACATGCCAGTGACTACAACTATATGACTCTTTTAGGAAGTCAAAGTAGGTAGCTACGCAATTTTTAGGCCGTTCTAATACCGTTCCCAAGGCAAATAAGGAGGCCTGCGCGCGCCTCGCAAGGCGCTGTGCAAATATCCTAGTTGAGCTGGATGCGCAAATGGCGGGCAGGTGGGGTTCCGCCCCACCTCTGCTAATCAAAAACCTAGAAAAGTTCAGCCAGTGCGTACTTACGTATTGCCTTGTCCAAGCATATCATCTAAACTTTCTGGCGCAGAACTTTGTGGAGCATACATAATTATATGACACTACATCTTGACATGAAATGGCGCGTGCGCTTCATGAAAAAGGCGTCCATAGAGGACACAATATCTGAGCTGAATGCGCTGTTGAGCGATGCCAGTCAGAGCTTCCAGGTGTGGCACAGTTAGCGTTTCATCTACACGAAACAAATCCATTAACTAATAGTACACGACAAAGATGTCGACTTTGATCAATATTCACCACACCGTTAGCTCGCGCACGAAAAAGAATACCAACGATTCTGACAAGACTTTGATAAATGATGAAAACGAGACTGAGCGTATGTCAAATTGTTTGCATACCAAGTCTGCCTTCCGACACCCATTTATTTAGATGAAAATTATGTCAAACTTGAACGGAATGATCTCTTACCGATCGACTTCGACAAATGCCTGTCGTTTCAAGACCAACCAAATTTCTCTTTCTACAGGTTCCCGAATCTTGCCAAAGATGAGCAGGATACAAACTGGGACCAACAAGTACGTTCTTTTGGCATTGGCTCATATCATCACTTATTGTCTTTTTGGCATTAATATAGTTCCGACTGTATCGTTTGTCTGACGTACGTACCCGTTCAGATGGTCATGTTATTGCAGGGTTTGGGTGGTGGGAAGGAGCAGCTGAGGCAGACACCACTTCTGGAAAGTCCCTTTTGGTAAAACGGTATGATCGGGATAACTTGAAGTGTGTACAGCGTAAGGTGACAACCTCCTTCCCTTTTGAGTATCAAGCACTTAGGCTTCAGACCCTGCAGGACTGGCTAGCAGACTTGGCCCTGCTGCGTCGACTATAGTGCGTTGCACAGCATTTCTGCAACGTTCTTTAGACGTTCACCGGTGACCTAGTCATCCCAATCTTCCGCAACTGCTTGGATCCTCTTTGAGGAACTCCCCAACGCCATTTATTTTACTTACGGCTGGTCTGCTATGTCATCGTTTGTCAATACCTTCCTTGTTGAATTTTCTGGTAGTTTCTCTGCAAACTCCTCAAGATGCAATCATTCATCATCTCCGCTCTACCTCCTCTGTAATAGAATGTAGCTATCTTGTTCTGCATTTTGTGAGTGCATTTTTCCATGGCTTTTCTCGCATATACTTATCAAATTGAAGTTTCACCAACTCCAGGTGTGTATACCACTGGGTCAATATATTCCACCAATCCTCACGGGTACATGTTCAGAGTGTAGTATTCTACCTCCGAGATACTTTCGATTTGTCTCCTATGCGTTGTCAAAACTTCCTACTTGTAGGTCCTTGATTCCCACAGAATTAGCCGACCTTTTGACGTACGTGAGTGGCCACAGGATTCGTGCATTGGGGTCGATCAGGGCAACCTAATGCTGGGACTACCAGAAGAATTACCAGGGTATGTTGGAGTAATTCGCAACCACGGGGTGTTGGAAACGCTTCGAGTGGAGTGCTTGAAGGTGGGCCATCACGGTACTGTATAGTCAGAATGGAATCCAACTGAATTGTTTAGATGCTTCCTCGCTCCTTTGGGAAACAAGTGACGGCAGACCTTAACGAGGACGACACTGTTCTCTACCATCTTCTCTCGTCAACTCGTCGCCTGATCTGGACCCACGAGACAAACAAGTGGCGAAACGGGGAATTTCCCCTCCTTCCTCTAGATGACGAGGAGTGCGGCTGCCAGGCACAGGTCCTTCCCTACCCCCACCACCCTGACCCGACTTGGAAAGGCTTTCACCCAAATATACATGCAGAAAAGGCCGCTGTATGGGACTTCGGGTATGTCCCAAAAGAGAAAGGTATGGAGGGATTTGTGAGGCTCGGGAACCTGACAATGGACGAACTAGCCACGTATCCCGAGCATGAGAGCGTGTCTGGTGTCCAGTACAACCAAAATGTCGAGACTCCCCTGAACCTTCCGTATACCGGCCTGTCCAATCGTATAGCATGGTGAGAGCCAGATATGTTTGGTTGGGGACTGTGTTTTGAGGAATCGATTAGCTGGACAATTGAAGTTCCTTCGAACAACCGAGTTTCAGGATTAGTGACGCATACGTCTCGGGGATCGGAGGAACATGCGTGGCAATATCTGTTGCATATGGGACAGGCTCTCGCTGATGAGTTTGACATTCCCCTGCACGAACTTCGCATCAGTAAGTCCAACATCTCAGCGATTGAGCCAAACTGACTGGGATCTTTTTGGCTTGTCAGTAACGTCGGTCGAGCACAAGCTTGACTTCGACGTGTCCCACTTCGAGGAGGTAGCGAGATGGGATGGCCCACCGACGATGATCTATCTGTTGTCAGCCTTTGATAGTGCCAACTTTTCACCATATTTGACATGCTCCCCGAACCGCACCCCGTTCGGGAGGTCTCAACCTTGTCTACATTCCGATTGGACTTGCACGTTGAAGTCGTCAGTACCTTGTGGTCCATGTTAATTTTTCTATCATACTCATTGAAATGCAGGCAAATAGGTCAGGTGCAGTCGGCCGCTGTCACTGAATCTGACAGACTGCGAATCATCTCGAACAGTCCAACGCCTAGCCTCATCGAAGAATCTCGCTGAAGCCTCTAGCGTGGAAATCGTGGTCATATTATGGTCTCTGATCCACAGCAAAGAAGGGACTAGGTATCTGTGTAATAGACACAAGCCGAGAACTTCGATCGCGCGGAGCAAAAAAACATGAGCAAGGCGACGTCAATCACTTAAATAATGCCCGTGGATGACCTGTGCAACGTGCAACGTTTTCATCGAGACGGCCCCGCCATTCTACCCTGATATATTTGCATGCGTTGCTGAATTCTCCGCTGGCCATATCCCCAAGTGTCACTTTCAATGAGCACCAAGGTAATATGGTTCCCACCGCCCTTAGCAAATTCTACGAAATCTACCAGCACGGCCCTTTGACGACAAAACGACATCAGAGAAAAATTTTGTCGAGCGCATTGGGCTTCTCAAGAATGGAGCTGTCTTTGTCCTGGCATCCATATTCAACTTAGGTGCATCGAAGCACTCCGCGATCATTAAATGCCTCTGTATGCTAAGCATTAAGTGATGGGGAACGACGTGGCGAGGGGAAACATTTCTTCATATCGCTCTCGTCACGATCCAACCCGTCTGCGAAGATAAGGTATCACGAGGCCTAGGTAGTCGCACGAGTACCTGATAATAACAGTATTTGACCGCATTATCTGCCCAGAAGAAACGTTCCAGGGCAGAGGAATGGAATAAGGTGTCTCTCTTTTGGGTCGGCTGTTTTCATTTTACTCAAAGTGAATTTGTCCTTTCTATCATGTTGACCCATCCGAACATCGGTTTCTGACAGAATGATGGCCAGGTGAGTCTCCACAATGAAAAACGCCGTGATATTGAGGTGGAACCCGGACAGCTGTAAGTCGGTTATTTCCTGTGAGGACAGGGTGTGTGAGATTAGTCGTCGGGGCTGTGTCGTCGTGAGAGAAACGCTTTCACCGGCGGATGAAATTGGATATAGAAATCAAAATAGCAGCGACATCGAAGGACGTTCTGTCTAAAAACAATGAGGTAACCGGGAGAAGATG
The DNA here is from genome assembly GCA_018221635.1 of Tephrocybe sp. 10521TJB. NCBI lineage: Eukaryota > Fungi > Basidiomycota > Agaricomycetes > Agaricales > Lyophyllaceae > Tephrocybe > Tephrocybe sp. 10521TJB. The sequence continues at coordinate 29,073 of JABAJS010000022.1, read as the reverse complement.
CCATGAGAAGCCGGAGCTTCTGGCATGAGGAAAGATATTCTGTCAAGAGCTTGTCAAAAACATCAAATAATGCCTTACTTAGAGGTACCTGAACCTCATTCTTTCCCATTGTAGCTCGGAAAAATTGTTGGGCTTACTCGGGGCCTGTCAGAAGACTACACTCACCATGCATTTCTGACTGTGGCGCGACGTGTGTCTCGCGAAAACGAAAAAAAAGGAATGTGAGCGTTTCTGTGGGGGCCGGGATATTAGAATACCGTATTAAGGAGATAACTTGAACGGTTTACTAATTTGTTTTTCACCTGTGAAAGCTCTACAATGCAGAAACTTACTTGGATTTTACAGGTTGATTCACGAGAAAGTGTCCATAACAAGAGTTTACCTTACTGGTCATTGGGGGAATTATTTCCTGGCAGGTGTTGGCATGTACGGCATCGCTGGTTTGATTGTGTCATATGGGCGGAGACACGACGACATATATTGCACGGGGTCACATACCTCGACTTGTATAAAAGGCTGAAGCAGATGAACTAATTCTTCAGTTGAACATCCAGTTCTACTAAGCACTTACAGCTACACGCAGTTCCGACATGTTTGCTCGCATCCACACCTTATTCCTGTTCTTCTTCCTCGCTCTTTGCGCTTCGGCGACCGTCCTTCCCCGTGGTGGTAGTGACGGTGATTCCGTCTCCTGCAACTCCAACACTGGCACTCAGCAGTGTTGCGACAGCCTCGTTTCTGTAGGTCATCCAATGATCAACGTAGGGCGAATATAGCTGATGGTCATCTACAGGCCGATAGTTCTTCCGCTGGCCTCATTGCTGCTCTTCTCGGCATTGTTCTTGACCTCACTACTGACGTCGGATGTCAGTTCAAGGCCATATTCATCACCTCGTTATCGTCCTGACTTCATTTTGTACAGTGACTTGCTCTGCGATTACTGTTCTCGGCCTTGGAACTACGCAGTGGTAATACTTTTTTCGTGAATATACTGGCACAATAAATCTGACAACATGTTTAGCAACTCCCAAGCTGTTTGCTGCAGCGGTGATTCATTCGTGAGTCTTGCTTATCTTGTTCTAAAGGGTTACTCACCGACTCTGTGACAGAGCGGCCTCATCGTCCTAGGCTGCTCTCCGATCAATATCAACCTTTAAACAAGCGATCAAAACAGTGTATCGAATATAGGTGCACTGGGTCGCTTAGTAGGCATCGAGATAGCGGGCTTCGTAAACTGGCGGGGACTTTCCTTTCGTCTGAGTCTGAGAAACATTGTTCTTACCACAGCTTTTTGAATGATAATAAAATTGGCTGAAAAAAAAACATCAGGACTACACCAGACAAAGTTACACAACATATTATCCATGTTGTGAGACCCTACCAGGATGAAAAGACTTGCGGTTGCCGAAGAACACTGGGGCTCGATCATGACATTCGCATAAAGAAATGTGACCGACCAACTTTTCGGCCCAGAATGTTGCATATTTCAAAGTTGTACATGGGGTATCAAAGCGTGAGGTATCACCGATAAAGCAAAGAGACAGCAGGGTGTAGAAAGTGGCACGCATGTGATGCCCCTAATATTCATGCTTCAAGATGACCGACGACGGAACGTAACTCGTGCGTTGGTGGGCCTGATAGTGATCCCAGGGGTCCAGTCCAGCAGTATCTTCTTCTGCTCGACCCAGGGCTTGTCCTTGAGCTCAGCTGGGATATGAACCTCAAACTTGCGTGCAACATGTGCAAGAATACACGCGCTTTCCGTGAGAGAGAAGCGCTGCCCAATGCAGCTACGGGGACCACCAGAGAATGCGTTGACTTCGGTTCTGAAGTTAGACGTTAAGAAAGAAGACATCGTCAAGAAGCTCACAAGCATCACGAGGCCATCGGTACGTCTCCGTGTCGATGAACCGAGTCGGTTTGAAGTCTTCTACATCTTCTCCCCAGTGTATCGCTGATGTGGTATGATCAACAATCTAACAAAGTAGGGATACACACATGACGTACGATTGAAGTGTAAAGCACGAATATCGATGACGATAACGCTTCCTGTCTTGACGGTCACATCATACTTCTCCACATTCTTGATTTTTCCATCAATACTCGCTTCAAATCGCCGGGCTGTGAGTGTGGTATCGTTGTTGACATTTTTGGCTAACCGCGAGACAGGAGGGAAGAGACGAAGAGTCTCGTAGAAAACGGCTAGGGTATATTCCTAATAAACGATGATATAAGGTGAGAAAGAGTTTGACTTTTATTATGCTTCATGACTTACCAAGTTGACCATAGATTCTTTATATGGCTGTTGAGGCAATGGAAAACAGGTGAAGCAGTAAACGCGAAGCAATCAGTTTCAACCTTACTGGCGGGGAGCTGGATGACGGGAGGCTATCAGGCCATAGTAGAAGCGACTCTTCGTAGACTCGCTGTTGAACGTCGGGATACAGTGCCAAAAGGATAATAGCGAAGCACAGAGAGTGAGCTGAGGTTTCTGTGGGGTAATATGAGCTTGGGTATGCCGGCGAAATAAAGACGACACCCACCATGTCCAGCAAGCAAGAACGTCTGGAGATAGAACGGCTGGTAAGCAAGAGCAAATTGGCAATAGACTGCAGTCCTTACAAAAGTGTTGGACAGCAAATCATCATCCGTAAGATGTTTACTCGTATCAGTTCCGTCATTCACCATGTTGGCCTGGACCAGATTACGCAAAAGAGCCGAGTCCATCGTCGCAGTTTTACCAGTGGCGATTAGATCGCGTGCTGAGGCAATTACCTCATGCATGTGGAACCCGAGTGCTGCGAAGGATTCGCGGCATTCAGTTCGCACCCGAGTGAAGAGCGGAACATGAATGCGTCCGGAAAGATTCCACAGCCATTTAGGTATAATTGCTTTGATAATAAGATTGTGTAGGGTTGCAGTCACAGCAGGCTTGAAGGCAAGTTTATGACCTGGCGGTGGATCTGCATCCAAGTCTTCCTTGAATGGAACGACACGCCCGAAGCCGGCCGAGGCAATGACCAGGAGTGCAACCTACAAACTGTTAGCGAGCCTTCGCAACGTAGGGCAACTTAGGTCATTTATATACCTGGGTCAAATCTGTGAGGAGATCTACCGAAGTTTCTCCTGAAGCAATGGGTTTCGCCTTGTCAAGCTGTGAACCATTCCTCGACAATTCGAATTGTCTCGCCCCATACGTAGGCATTGTTGGTCTAGAGCTTCAGGGTGAGTGCAACAGATCACAAGTCAAAAGGATACGTGCCTCGTTGAAAGCTGAATTAGCCACAGACCTATGCCGCTTCCACTCTGCCCCTTCAGTGCCAACCATGTTCGGGCCATAGATATTGATAGTTTCATACTGCGAAGGAAAGAAGCATGTTTAAGACAGAGTGCATCCACTTGTAACTGAACACCCACTCACCGCTTCAACGTCTTTGGGGAAAGTAGTCCTGCCAACGTGTACAGCCTTGATAGCGTCGGCGTCAGATAACCAAAAGGTTGGAGTGGCGTCCCAGAACGTGACTGAAGATAGACAAGTGCTTCCGTACTTTCGGAAAACTGCAAATAAGAGATGTATCAGTCCCTAGTCTTATAGACAAAAGCAGGAGAGTGCTAAAAAGGCTGACAAGCAAATTTGGCATAGTAATATCCCATTTGGCCTTCGAATGGAAAGTATGGGCCCGAAACTAGTGCGAGAGTTTTGAAGGGGTCCATCCAGAGAAGCGACCCGCCCGGACAAGTTCTGCGACGGAAGCAGTCAGTAAGATCTGTACTGAAGGCAGACAATGGGTGCCTTACCGAAGCTGGGGTTCCGTGGATTTCACGGCAAGGTATTTCTGAAGCAAGGTTTTGACGACCCAAGCAGTAGATATACCCGCCAAAAGCTGGAGCGGCGAGAAAGACATCGAAGCCAATGTTCGTGAACGCTTCTGTGTTAAGCTTGGGCTGCTATTGAAGCAAGCTGAACTGTGGTCTCTGTGGCGCGTTCCGTTATACTGTCTGGAGGGCAAAGGAGCAGGTGAGAAGAGGATGAGAGATAAGTGGCTGCACTTACCCCTCGAGTTAGTCAGCGTAGCAGCACGTTGGCACGTCTAGGTAGCGGTAAGAGCGCCGTTCACAATGGGACCCACACAAACCTACAACTTGAGCTCGATAGTGGATGCCGAGATTGCCAGCCCTAAAGTCAAAATATTTTGCCTGTCATTGGTCGTTGGAGCCGCATAAGCACGTCCCGCCGCATGATGCACGACGGTTGACGATGACAGGTATCAGGGACACGTTAACCTCCATATGTCCATTGACATGCGTGAGACGAAATCTGTGTGCATGATCGTCAATGTACACGAATTTGAAGACCATTGGATCGTGGCAAACGGTACTAGCAACAGAAGGGGTTTACGATAGAGTAGACGTCAATGATGCTAAAGTTTGCGTCGGCGAGCATTGAAATATTGACGAAGAAGTTACTACCACCGTGACCCGCCAATAATAGTTTTACCCGACCAGCCAAACAACGCGCTGCCGCATCAAGCGGAAACGAGTCGCGTCTTACTCTCATCGTTCTCATCCGACTCATCACCTATGGTTACAAAATATATGTAATTCTTAAACTATTTCAAATCTTACATATCGTGCACTGGTTAGAGTTATCCGAGACGCCATAGTGAGAATACATCCTTTGCCCTATTACTGAGACTCCTGAACTTGGATTGTGACGACGTTGTGGAAGAGGAAGAATCTCTCCTCTGGCGTTGCTTCCTACCCTTGATTTGAAATGATGTTACGGGAGGGGCGAGAGAGAAAGATGAGGGATACGATGTAGTCGTCGACGCAGTGGATAATCTAGGCTCTCGACGCATTTCACCATCTTTGCGTGTTTGGGATAGATTTTGTGGCGACGAGGCGCCGGATGCACCACCCTCGTACAGGATGTCATCCCAGAGAGCTGTGGTGCTTGTGTAATATGAATTTGACATTACATCGACCCATGAATCCATTCTCTCGAGAATGGATTGTCGGCGTCGGCGTTGTGGCATGGCAGGGCGTTGGATAAAGGTAGCTGACATGATAGTTGTTGTCATGGTGGAAGAATTGAATGTTTATAGCAGTTACGGTTAGAGCAATATCTGAAGACCAGAGCAATCTCTTACATTTTATGCGCATAGGTGAGGTGGGTCACTGGCGACGTCATAGCAAGTGGCAAAGGAGGAAGAGCTTCGAGAACGCCTCCTAATGCACTGCCAAAGCACTGCCTGGCCCCTAAATATCATGTGGGGCTACTACCAGATAGCGAAAAAAACATAGTAAATTATAAGTCTTTCGGATGTGGGTGTATACTCAAGAGAATGGAGTACATACGTCAAGAGTGCGCAGCAGTGAAAATGATGGCATCGATGAGGCACGCGTCACGGTCGCGTCGCGTTATTTGGCGTAGTCCTTGTGAATAAATATGGTTGCTAGGTTTTAACTTTTCACCCATCGACTCCGACTCCTCTAGATCTCATAAGGCCAATATTGTTGCTGTGCCCTAATCCATACTCTTTGGTCTGCGTCATCGTAAAATATAGGAGGTCCTCCTGACCCACAAATTTCCCCGGGAGCAAATCGACCTTGTATGAATCTCGACTTGCAATTCTTTGTACAGTGGCATGGCCATGAGCCCTTGTTGAGTTGTTGTATGGCAATTGAATGCAATGGTCATAGCTGTCAACGGTTCGTCCCTACTATCATCATCATCCAAGTCTTATTGTGGCCCACAGGTCGTTTAGCTAGTACCCTTGTTTAACACTGCTTCCAACAGTACAAAACGGTACTTAGGCGCTTGAGCTACTAACAAGGGCACAGCCTTCGGTATCTTGTCTAGTAGCGCCACGACCTTCTCTCTACGTCATCGACATTGAGAATAGGAGATTTTTGCCTTTTGTGTTCAGGACCCACATTCGTCCGTGGCCGCAAAAATGCATAAATGCAGCTCACTCGTCGTCGAAATCAACAATCCTCCCCAACAATTAACACAAATACTCTCTATAACAGTCACATCACCACTCTCAACATGTCAACCACTTTCTCCATCGAATTTCGCCTGCCTTCCATCATCCGAGTTTCTTCTTGCATGCCCGTTTACGCTCATATCTTAGTGGTGAGTTTTCTGATGCTTGAAATTTGAATTGTTTGAATCTAATATTGTGCATGCATACTCAGAGCGTACTGACGACGCTTTTGCTTTGGTTCCTTATTACCTTGGCCACCGCGAAGCCTCCTGTCCGTGAAATTTCCTCCAGACACGCGCATGTCCACTCACTCACATCCACGACGTTCACCCTCGTAGATCCTATTTCAAGAGAGATCATCGACGTCGGTAACCACCAGAAAAAGGAAGAGACGTTGAGCGAAGGACGTGAGTTTATTCCGACCACCCCTAGTAAACCTGACACTAATTTCCACTCGCAGAGGATGAAGGCAAATATGTTACTTTCACGAACCCCTTCGCCGATGTTTCCTCGCCAGTGAGATTATCCAGGTCGCCCAGCCTCGCTCTCCATCCATTTGCTCGCCGTTTGTCGATGCCGGGACGCCGCCCTTCATTCTCCGACAACCCCCACTCCCACCCTTTTTACCCGGCCCACACCCCACTGCGCCAACATGCCACCGTTTACCGCCATGGCTCTCTCGCCGATGACGAAGATTCATATTTCCCCTCTCCTCATGTTCCATCAGGGAGGGTCAGGTTAATCCCAGACGTCAAAGCAGAACAGGATGTGCAATGTACCCCACTGGTGACCGAGCCTGAGCCTTTGTTGAACACGCAATCGGTCGCTGCTCCCCTCCCAAAGAAGACAACGAAGGTCAAGCGTGTAACAAAAAAAGTTGCAGCGCTGTTTAGTCCTCGTCGCGGCGTATAGAGGTGTGGCGTCAGATTTAAAATTGTATTGGTGAGTATTGCAGTGACGATATAACGATGCATAAAGGGCTGACAATTTATTTTACAGATGGTTTCACCCCTGTACCAATATACCCACCTTGCCTTGCATATACTTATACCATCGTTACCTTGCAACCTTCCTCTTTTAGATATGTTTTTGGCATGTCATCTATTCAAAAATCATTTACATTTGAACAGATCTCTCTGTTCTGAGACAAACTTGAGTTTTCTAGGCTAAAACGATGTGAAACAATGGAAATGCATTTGAGATGGTTCTCATAAAACTTCTCACATACATATAATGTCATTGTGACAAAAAACTGTCCCAGAGAGACTTGAACTCTCGATCTTCCGATTGGAGAGCATAACAGTCGGACGCCGTAACCAACTAAGCCATGGGACAGTCATTTCCTTGCGTCCTAGAGGCAAATATGTACATACTTATGTACAGCTTAACGCTGCTGCCACTGAGACGCTCAACAGTTAAACCTAACCAAAACATTGAGGCTCATTGGACTATTCTTTCCCAGCTATTGTATATCAATAATCTTTGAAGTCCTTGCTTCGTTCTTCTATTCTCAGCTCTCGCGCATTAGTAGGGAATCCCAGTTCGACTCGGATGGACTTATCTTCCGACTTTGTTCGCGTGCATAGTACTCTCAGAAATGATCACGGCCCCGTTCGTGTATCGACCTCTACACCTAACACTTTCAAAATTTCTGCCGTGATATGCACACGGGCGGAGACATTGATAGGTATCGATAGTTGGGGCGATGAGTCCGACACGAACGTATCACCGGCTCCGTTTATATTTAATTTTATATGGACCCCTCGTACGTCTCCATATTTCTTTCTGGGATAAGGTTAAATAAAGTACTTTTGGGCGAAGTTCTTCTCTGGTACCCAGGCTTGCACTGTAAAACACTCTATCTTGGGGTCGTTCCTATGGGCAATTCTCTCGTCTTCTCTTTCCTTTGTTCTTCACAAGCTCTTCCCTGATCTACAGTCTTGGCTGGACTGTAAAAACTTATAGGACACTGTGTTTATTCCAAAACCGGAAAAGGAACTTCCCTCACGGAATATTAGGCCTATTAATGGCGCCTCTTTAAATTCAGTCATCTGGGACCATTGTTATGTCGACGAACCTTCTTGGCATACTTGTTCTTGCAAGGAACCTTGCCATGCAATTGTTGGCATGCGTGCTTGGCGCTGCACATCGCGAGTAGTTTCTTACCTTGGCAGCCATCTAAATGATTTTTTCGAGCGATGCTTCGGGCCCGCAAGGTCTACTACATCGGCCCACACTACCGAGTGACTTGATGCTTGCAGCCGCTTGCTCGTCTCGGCATCAGTGGTCGCTGAGAGATTTTAACTCTGATCGCGCACCCACACGCTTGTCTTTGGTTTCAACGCAACCTAAGTTCATCATATGGTACAAATAATCTGGTGTCCCTCTGGAGGAAGATGCTCGTAATCTACCCCTCCCTCTCTGATGATATTTTGGACATCAAGACATTGTCAATGGAACAGCAGTTGCAATTTTGCTTCCCCAGTTGACAAGAGCTTTTCCGACGAAACATTTAAATTCTGGGCATCTATCACATCGACATTGACATATCACATCTCGTGGTAAGGATCATCGTTCTGTCTCTTCATTGTGCACCATCATATCAGTCAACCTCTGCGATCCTGAACCTCGCTTTAACATACTCTTGCGTGATTATTTCCTTCCCCATGAATCCCTCCTCCTTCCCACCCTATGTCTTTTGATTCGTGCTGCCGACGTCGAAAAATGAGGTTCCCCATCAGTTTATATTTTCACCTGGCGTCCAGGCCTCCTATGATCACCCTGTTTTTATTATCACAAATAATGTCGCGTGTCGCGTCCTTTTACCCAGCTTTGGCCATTCTATCACCGGAGAAGTGACGGTTTTCCGTGGCGAAAATTGTGATGCATGTGTCTAGAAACCCTTCCCCTGCCTTCAAAACACGGGCCGTAAATTACAATTTGTTTACGAGTTTCCAAGACAGTCCAGCACCCATACACGATCCACAGGCAAGTGTTACACAATACACGCGGGAGAACTGCAAGGCACAGAAAGCGTCATATTTAATATACCCCACAGTCGGAGCGAGGGGACACTGGCAGGACAAGCTTTTTGTCGGTTGCCGGGTTTGTGTTTGTGAGGTCAGGGTCCGACCCTTGTCCCTTGTATCAGATTCAAATTGCCTACTAATGCATCCTGTTTCCGCCACAGCAAACACCTCGGAATACCTGTAAAGCACATGCCGCGATTGTGCGTCATGTTAAACTATAGGAGCGTAATTGTGTTCATCCGGCAATCCGTATGCCTATTAAAAGAGCTGTCGAAGTCCAGGGCGTCGTTTCAGGAGTCTATTGGGGGATTATATGTGTGATGTCGACGCAGGGGAAATGCTGGAATAGTGCACCGCATGAGGTTCCGCCATCAATGGTGATAACGAGTTCTTCTTGGTTTCCGAATTAACCAGAATATTCAGCCGAAAATAAAATTACCCACTGTCAAATATTATAGAGCGGACCTCCGAAGGCTACGACGCGTACTGCCTCGAAGCGGGTTCTCGGAAAGCTGACTGACACAGGCGCTTGGTAACGGTCGATCAAAGACATCACCGAGTCTTATGCCCCGTTGGTCGCGCGCAAAGATGAGAATATAAAGGACGTGTTGATGGACACATCGATATCATGCACGGACGTACGCGTCAGGTTTGGGGTGAATAATTATGTATCATAAGCAGCTGTTGGGGTGATTTGGCCAGACCACGCGCACAGGAAACGGCACGTACGTACCTAAGTAGGCCCCCCAACACTTCCACTTGTAGGTCCAGGAAAATCAGACAATCAAGGAAGATAGAAGTGAGGTCAGGCGAGGTTGCAATAGAACCCTTTGGGCCCAGAGCAACGGCGACAGGAACATAAGTGCATATAGGGTGCATGAATTAATGGCACATACACAGGAATTTTTTTTTTCACCACATGACTGAATGATATACTAGTAGGAGATTCTGAAAGGCAGTCAGGGCGAAGGGATGAGGCGTACCCATGGCCAAGTTGCAAGCCGCCTCCTCCATGTAAGGAATACACAACCAAGTCGATGGGATTACAATAGTCAACTAGGAGATAAGGGTCACATGAGGGGGATGACCGACAAGGCAGGGAGGCGCAGCATACATAGGAGCAGTGTGATGCCATGACACCCGTCACCGGGCTCACCGTGGTCCATTCTGACCCATGTCGTGAAAAATGCAGCATCTATAGCAACAAGGAAATATGCGCTGATTTGAGCGCGCATAACTCGGTTTGTACGAATATCGATGTTCAACTGCTTGTTTGTGGCTTGCGGCAAGATCAAGAAACTAGATCTTCATGGAGTTATGCCTCTTCTCGGAACTCTGGAAGCTGGGGGTAACCTGGGAAAGAGATGTCTACCGCAATCCCGAAGCTTGAAATCCAAGGATAACCAGAATCCGAGGTGGATCTTGGTGGATCGGGAGAAAGTCGGGCAACCGGGGATTACACGTACATAGAATGAACGGATGCGAGCAAATTAGAGCAAATCCTCGAGATCTTGCCTCCACCACATGGGTGCGTCAAGGCGGTCCCTTCATCCGACGCGTATGCATTCCAGAACTCGAGTATAATCAGTAAAGGAAGCGTTTTCATATCAGAGCATCGTGAAAACACGGAGAAGCGTTGTATTACATGCTGCAAGTAATCACCCGAGCCCCGTCTTCCCCGCTCACTTCTGGTCGATTCGTTACACCCCATGGTCTTTTGTACCACGTATCATGATCGGTCAGACCCAACCCCCCACTCCACTGCCTCCCACACAACGCCGTCCGAGAATGCGAGCTTAATCGAGGCTGGCCTTGGTTTCGGCCTCCACGTCAAAGTTTTCCACAAGATCGGGGACGTCGTCATCGTCCTCCTCAGCAGCACCACCAGCTGTTGACCGTTGCTGCTGTTGCTGGATGGACTGGTACGACTCCGCGAGCTTCCTTAGGGATGCTAGAGAGTCGGGGCCAAGCTGGTTGAGGATGCCAGGCACGAGCTCGGTGAGCTCCTTCACGTGTCCTGTGCCGTAGATTGCGAACGTGTTGGCAGAGACGGCGGCGTGGACTAAAAATTTCATGTGTGGCGTCAGATATCCGGGCCGTACGCACACAGAAATGAGGCGCTCACCCTTCGGGGCAGTGAAATGAAGCACATTTCCGTCCTCCCTGAACATGTTGACCTCCTCGACGCCAGGAATAGGCTGCACGTTGAGCTTTTTCAGGGCGCCTTGGAGCTTTTTGTCGTCCTGAGCGGCCGACGGCTTGACTTTCCGCACGATTTTTCTGCGTACGGTTCCCTTACCACCTGTTGGAGAGAAATATAATAAATATTGGGCCACGCAAGCGTTTGAGGGTGAATTTGGACGAAAAACATACCGATCCTGTTGGCGGCCGCTGCAGCCTGTAATTTTGCCAATTTGGCGGGGTCCATGATGATTCAGGTTTTGTGGAACGGGGAAACCAACGAGCTTGGTTGCTAGAGGGCCCTTGAGTGCTTGTCCCGATGAAAAGTCGTTTAAGGTTCACACCAAACACGCGCACACACCACTTTCTCAGCCACCGTCGCAACAATCGCTTATAGCCTTATCATACTTCTCTCCATGTCATTGAATTTTCATATCAGGCCCGCTGAGCCAAAGGATGTGGTAAGAGAAATCTGGAGAATATATATCTTGGTGCTTAGTTTTGCAGCCAGTCCTACTTGAATTGATCGTGGGCCTTGTAAGTCACTGCAATCAGAGACACAATAGATCCACTGATCTCGCTTGCAAACCAAGGCGGAATATGAACATGCACGCGATTCAGCCAAAGCTACCCGAGAACTTGTATATTCTCCTCATGTGGCCCGGGGTTTTCTTCTAATACATTCCAGTTACACAAGAACCTCTTCGAGACCCCATTTGCTCACGCGCTGATCGCGTTCTCCGGACCCGCGGGGGTCCCCGGCGGCGAAGCTCTCGGCTTTGCTCTCTATTTCTTCAACTTCTCAACTTGGACAGGAAGACCGGGTCTGTATGTGCGTCCCACGGAGTATTATACCCGCTCCATCTATCTGACTTGAACCACGGAGCTTGAAGACCTTTATGTGAAGCTAGAACATAGATCTATGGGATTGGGTAAGGCCTTCTTTGTCGAACTCAGAAAGGCTGCTCAGGCCAAGGTGAGTAACGTTAGCCTCATTACAAATCTTGTCATAATCCACTGGTCCACTGTTGGAGGGGTGAGAATACCGTTACCGTAGCTAACTTTATCACTACACCCCTCAACAGGATTGTGCGAGGCTCGACTGGAGTGTTCTCAAGGTTGGTAACGTTGATTGCCCTCGAAACCTGTGGAACTAATGTCCAATTTCATCCCTCTCCCTGATTTCATCCCTCTTCGTGTTGCGATCGCCATTGGAACCACAGTGGAACAAGCCGTCAATCGATTTCTATGAAAAGAGTCTCAAAGCGACGATGATGTCCGAGTGGGTAGGCATGAGGCTTGAGGAGGATGGGATTGAGGACTTGAAGAAATTTTCTCCCGCGACATAGAGTAGATACTCCGGACACGGATGCGGATGCGGACACGTACGTGAAGCCCGACGGGACCGTCGCGGAAGGAATATTCTCTATAGTCCAGAACGAAGAAATAGAAGAGAATTGCGATCGTAACTGCTAAACGCCGTCATAGCTGGCACCTCCTGCCTGATTGATCGCCAAAACACAGATTTACAGGGGATCGTGTGAGAGTATGTTTCTGTAGGTGTAAAGATGGTACGCACCTTCCGCAACCTGACGACAATGGGATCCTCTTTAAGATCGTCTTTCTCTCGCGCTGCAACCTCGATTGAGAATACCCGCAGGACCTGCTTGACGTCGGCACTCTGGACGGATACCTGGAAAACGTGGATCACGATGGGAACCCATATTTTCGGGATGCAGGGAGGACAGCACACCTTTGCTTTCCTCATGACTTTGCATTCTGGCCCTATCCATACCTGATGGGTTGCGTTGACGTGGTCAGTCCGAGCATATCAGACGAAGAAACAGGGATAATCACCACGAGTATGAACTTCTCGCGTGTAGACTGCTTGTCATTTGAATATGTAACACGCGCATAAGCGTACGACGCCTTGGTAGCATCGAGGGCTTCGCGTAGCTCTTCCAGGCCACCAGTGCCCGTCTTGGTGAGCTGGAGCTTGTCTAAGCGGTCAGAGATATAATCCAGGAGTAACCAGTTTGTTTCGGACTTGTCGGAGCGGACTTCCTCGTAAGCTTTGAGATGATTGTCAGAGATCATGAACTTTACAGGCAGACGAGTAGTATATCGGATGGAAAATGTCCGCGCAAGTAAGATGAGATGTACAGACCTTCATTGATCTTGGGATCAGAGACGTCCGCCATTGTATAAAAATGTCTCCAGAAACAAAAAGAAAGAATAGACGCTGTGAGAGATGATGAACAAGTTTTGAATACTGGGTCGCGATGGAAGACGGCTTCTACCGATCATCCATCAACTAGTACTTCCAAATTAGGCAACTACGCGCGAAATTTCTTGCAAGCCGCCGTCATGTTGCTCTGCTTCCGCAACCTCGTTCTCTGTTGTCCACGCGCCGCCCTAACTCGCCTCTACTCCACTCCCAACTATCGTAAATGGGGTCTAGAGGGACTTCCTCGCCCCCCCTCGCTTCTCGACGACAGCGACGAACCAGTTGACCTCACTGAGGACAACGACGCCGTAAACGGTGTGCGCCCCAACACTCCACCCCTTCATCTTCGCCGACCGCCTAAAAAATCGACACCCCAGGAGTACAAGACACATAGAGAGGTCATAAAGAAGAATTTTCCCGGCGGCTGGGCCCCGCCGCGAAAGTTGTCAAGAGAAGCAATGGAGGGGGTTCGCATGCTGTACCGCCAGGATCCTGAGAAGTTCAACACGCCCTTCCTCGCGGACAAGTTCAAGATCAGTCCCGAGGCTGTGCGCCGGATCCTGAAGAGCAAATGGGAGCCGTCCAGGGAAAAGAGGCTGAAGATCGCGGAGCGGGAAAGGGCTGAGAAGAGAGATTACTACAAGTTGAACAGGGTGCGAGAGAGGATGGAAGCACGCAATATCCAAGAAAGCGCTCTTGTCGGCGACACTTCTGACAAATTACAATTCGAGTAGGCATCTTCTGCCGCTGAGGAAGGCTCGCCTCGCGGGGTTGCCCTACGTCTCAGAATTGTATTATACCTCTCTTATTATATCGCACTTAATGATATCCCATTCTGAACGTGTCCGAGTCGGTACCGACTGTACAGGGAAGGATAGCATTGTACAACGTACAACAAGACTAGATTGGTGGTGATATAGTAATGAGTGACTGAGGGTGTATATATACATATGTTAGGAATATATACTTGAGATCTCCAGGATTTGTCTAGTAATTACAAGCGTCCAATGACGGTCCGGGTGAGTATCATAACAAAAGCTCCAAAGCACTTCTAGGCGCAATGCGATAAGTCATCAACGAATGGGCAAAAAGAAAGAAAGTGTGCGACGAGAGCAATGGCCGAGATCGTGCATAAATACGTGTCGTGGCGACCTGTCACAGAGGGATGTCCGAGCGTTCATAGCGTACATAACCAGTCTGGCTTGGGGGTGGTCTACAGAGAAGAATGTCGTTCCAATTTGGGGCAGGGTTGGTCTTACGGCCGAGCTTATCCACGGTCGTGTGGCGGAAGCCAAGCAGGAACATGGCGGCGATGAGCTTCAACTCCACCTTGGCCAGTCTTGTCCCCAGGCACAATGTCTTGCCTGCGTGAAACGGCACACGATCAGTTATCATAATGAATGTAAGGGTCGCCCTGGACTTAAGGCATTTAAGTAGGAAATAAACGCACCTCCTCCCCATCCGACGTACGCGAAAGGCACATGCTTCACGTCTGCCCTGGCAGGGTTAAATTTCCAAGGGTCCGGATAGATTGACGGGTCGAGGTGCACGTCGCTAAAGGGATATACAACGTAGGCTCCAGTCGGAATGATTTTACCATCGATATAGAGTGGCGGACCGAGATTGCGCCTCATGGCTGTATGAGGTTGAGCCACTCGTGTCGTTTCTTTAATTATCGCATCGAGCACGGGGGTCTCTTTCTCCCAGACCTCAAGAGGGATAGTAGAGAGGCGCAATGAGAGCGAGTCGGAGGCAGACGTTATTGTAGAGGCGAGCAGCGATTCAACCTCTGAAACGGCCTTTTCCCGCCAATCAGGATGACAACCCAAGAAGGTAGTCATCCAGGAGGCAGTCGTCCCTGTAGCGCGTGCACCGGCGATCAAAAGGCCCATGATGAACTGCGAACAAAGTGGTCAGGGATCGATGAACATTTTGCCATCCCAATTAATATAACTTACTCCGACCACGACAAGCTTTTCGTCTCCACAATCGAGGAGCATCTGCAGGGTGTCATTGCGTGAAATACCACTCCTTTCCCGATCCTGTATGGCTTTTGTTACGATATCATAGATTTCCTTGGTGGCCCAGAGTTTCTTGATCATCGCAGGGGTGGGCAGCCATGGAACGAGGACGGTAGCAGGGGTGGTGCCGTTGTCGAGGGTATCATACAAAGTCTTGAGCCGTCCCACGATGATCGGGTCGTCTGATATCTCAGCGCACGATAGGCTTCGCAGGGTGGTCTGGAATAGAAGCTGTGATAAAAAATTACGATAAAGAAGTTGATGAGTAAATGAGGTCTCTATAGAAGATCTATGGAGCTGTGCGTACAGAGTAGATACCGTCGAATGGGTCAAATGTCCCAGACGTTCCCCAGCTTTCCATTATTCGGCGAGAATCATCCAGAATTAAGGGGATCACTAAAGAGAATCGTGGAAGTTAGCAGATGAAGAGATCGATAGACATCCGGCGCACGATCGCTCAAAGGTGCAGAGTGTTGAACAGCCCCCAGACGTTTATGAATCATGGCAATTCGTCTGGGCTCGAGATTTGAAGTTACTCCTCGGACCATGGGGATCTAAGCAAAGGTTAAGGCGCTGATAACATCAGAGTATAGACTCTACTGACTGCGCCCGAGAGTATTTTGAAGCCTTCTGTTAGGTCAAGCCCTTTCGCGGTAAAGAAGGCCTGGCGTGCGCTTTCTCCTGACACTACGATCACAGTATTCTATTTACCGATTACTTGGTAAGTTCATTCCAATGCGCCAGTGTGTCGGGCCAGCCTTACGCACCCGCAAAAGTTGAAATTGAAAAGATTGGCCCGTTGCCTGGAAGCCCCAGTTTAAAAAATCATAACGCCGCCGAAAGAATGGTAGGATAGTAAAGATGGAAAAGCAAGGGAGTGATGGAGGTGCGTCGGTTTCGTCCGCTTGAAGGATGGAGGTAGTGAGGATGATGGCTAGGAATATTACGACACCGAAAAAGAACTGAGTGGCGAGACCCGCGGAAAGAAAGGCGTTGGCTGCAGATTGGAGCCCAATGGCGTAGGGCATGTTGAAAGGCAATCTAAGAGCACAGAGAGGAGCGCTCGCGCCAAAGATGGAAAGGGTTGGTCGGTATCGGTACAAGGATTCGAGACATACGGTGAGCTTTTATACCTTTATAGCAGCTGGTCAGCCTGCCCGCAGCCATGAAAATCTGAATCTACAGATTTGCCCATAAGCCGGGGAATAAAATCATATAAGTACCCACTTCATTGGAATAAAAGCGGAAGCAGAATAGATCGGGACCCGGGGGTCTGCAACGTTGCCCTCAGATCTGTCGTATAGCCGTTTGAGAATGATCCAATTGCAAGGTATGGCCGGGACCGAAAAGGTATCGCCGTGACGCGGAGGACTCCGACGACCTGCCTGAAAGCACGTACGATCACACGTGGAAAACCGACACTGCTGCCCCTAGAATCCTCGATCGTATTACACACCGCACAAAACAGAGCATATGTTGTTTCAAGCAACAGCTTTGACCACCGATTTTGCCCGGGATTACTACTTGTTGGAAACTGGGGTTCTGATGACGACAGATCGGCTGTAACCCCCATCATTGCCGTTCTTCCTGGGCAGCAGTTGGGATTCGCGCTTGTGATCATATCGAACTCACGACAGGCGGTTGCCTGAGGGGTTCTGTCAGCCTACTTACATCTGCATACGGCATTCCGGCTTCAAAAGTCTTCTCTCGATCTTGTCGTGGTGATAACTTGTCACTTTGAAATGGTGATATTCTGACAGATGGCTGCCTAGGACCTGATCGAGCTCAATGTTTCAATTCAACAGGCCACATCGCAGGGACATCATGTGCAAACCGGTTCCGAGAATCCCACGTTGGCTTGGTCCTTTAGAAATTCTTCGACTCGGAAGATCTACAATAGAAAGAACGCGGGAGTTCGGAAGTCGAATCAGATTGACTTAGCTAGAGAACAGTTTAAGCACCACAATCTATGGACGTTCTACTAAATACCTGATCAGGAAATATGGAGATTGCATCATCAGACTTCGACAGAACGACAAATGTCACCGCACATACCCCGGAGCATGTGCTTGTTGGAGATTCCGCCGTTAGTAGATCGTTAGATTATATGAATGGTCGGGCTCACAAATTTAACAGAGAGGTGTGGATGTGAGCCGATAATCAAGGGCTTTCAAAACCCCATTATAGTGTGCCAATGCCGCCAACACGACGCAAAAATGGAAAATTTGATGCGACGCAAGAAAATAATCAAATCGACCCGGAGCTATACGTTCTGGTAAACGATTCACACTGTAGAAAGTTAAAAATTAGGACTCTTTTCTTATTTAAACGAGAAGACGGTTGTGATGGAAATGCGGGGAGCAACGAGGTGAGAAGAAGGGAACATACTAAAGCAACGCGCCGATAATGTAAAGGCCGCCTGAAGCAAGCAACCAGCCAAAACCCATCTCAGCCAATAATCGAGTAGGTCCATGGGTTAAAAGCAAGTGGGACACTGGCACGACCGCGGACACCCCTAAACCAATAAATACTATTGTTCGAGCTCCTCGGTGGGTCGGCTTGGCATATTCTGGGTTGAGAACTATATATGCAGCTCCTGGATGATTGCAATATTGAGTGGGTATGATCAAGATCAAGCTCTTGGGTTATTAATCGCGATCATATTCACTTACCAAAACCAACCAAAGTGATAGACAGCATGTAAAACAACCGGAGGTATGCCTGGCAATAGAAGCCATAATAAAGCGATGGATAAAAAGATCCAACGGTCAGAATGACTATTCCAGAATAATCAAATGCATGACACGAGGAAGAGACCTGCAAGCAAACGTGAGTCAACTTGAATGCGTTTAGCGTATGATTACATGAATGAGTCAGTCGTACCTTCTCCGAGTGGCAAGTCGCTGTGTGGTAGAAGGCACTCGCTGACAGACAAAACACTGCAGAGGAAAGAAAGATCGAGAAGACGGTGGTGTCCATCCAGGTCGATCCGGGACGGTGGTGGCTATTGAAGTCTAGCAAAAGGCAAATGAATAGAACAGCGCCCCAAAGATGACTGTGAATATTGACTGCGGTATTGTCAAAGACGATAGAAATTTTCTCGGAACTTAAAGGCTGAGCCCAACATACTAGTTTCGTTGTGTAAATCTTGATTCAACTGTTAAATTGATTTATTGGTCGATATAATTTGCGACCGACATGCATAGACTGATTCGAAACATCCCCGCCATTGATATTGGGCCCTTCTCCAGATATAAGGTTCATCGGGCATAGAAAAAGGAAGCAACTTACCGCCTATAGCCAGTAAGAATGTATTCGTTGTCTCTTTGCCACGCTGGAAGGGCTTCCCAAGTCACCGTCGGTGATGACACTCGCTTCTTTCCCCAAGAAGATGATTTCCTTGCCAGTTTGCGATGGCGCAGGTATGAACCCATAAATAGATTATACGTCCTAGGTCGAAATGTAACAGCAGGCCACGAAAAGAGAGTAAGAAGCAGGTTAAAAAGGACAAGTAGTACTAGTTCGAAGACTTGGACCCGTTTAATTGCCGCTCCACGTGATGTTATCAAGGGCCGACGGTGTTGGCGCCACTTGCACCCTTACTCTGACAGCTTTGACACAGACGCGGAGGACAGTAACTGCAGAACTCTCGAGCATCGTTCGTTCAAAGACAAGAATCCTTTTGACTCTCGCACTATACTGCTGCTGTAACTTTAGACCCTCGAGGTTGACCACTGGGCCACTGGCATGGCTACAAAGCTGAACATCGAGGGGGTCATGCTGTTCGAGCAACCTTTTGCTCGCGTGAGTCTGTAAAAGCGTCTGTTGCTAGATTCTTGGCTCATCAATATGGTTGCGTCAGGTTCCGTATGAGAACTACCGGAAGGTATTTCGCACTTCTCAAAAGAACGTCGAGCGGGATTTGGGGGCTGTTCAGAGCAGTTCGGCTGAACTTGTCAAACGCGGAACGAATCTTGGAAAAGAAGAAGCTTTGAACTCTATCGAGAGCATGATAGGAAAGGTGGAGAACTTGAAACGCAAGGTATGTATGTTCCTGCCGGATACCCTCCGAAGCGAGGCTCATTCTTCGGCAAAAAGCTCTCGGATCTTCAGGAGACAGCGGGTAAACCTACTCAGGACGTCATGCGGGAGCGTATACACCACCTTTCCCTAATTGAAAGCATAGGAGTTGCCGGCGGTTCAGAATACGGCAGATGGGCGGATACGAGGCTGGATAGATGGTTGGTAGATTGGTGTCTGAGATCGGGGTTGGAGAAGACCGCTAGGAGGATTGCAGAAGAGAAGAATATCGAGGCAAGCCATTTACTGGGTTGTGGTATGATCACACGACCTCATCGCAACGCTGATTTCCAGACTCTTGTGGATATTGACCTCTTTATGGATATCCGCCGGATAGAACACGCGCTTGCTCGGAATAGTTGTACAGAGGCTCTAGCTTGGTGTAATGAGAACAAGGTCGCGCTTCGGAAGATTAAAGTGAGAATCATGACAAATTCCTTCCAGATACAAGAAACTGAGTGCTCGTCTTAGAGCCCTCTCGAATTCGACCTACGCCTTCAGGAATTCATAGAGTTATCAAGGGCTAGAAAATCCCAGGAGGCTATTGCGTATGCCCAGAAGCATTTAGTCGCCTGGCAAGAAACGCACTTGCAGCAGATCTGCACCGCCTTCGTATTACTGGCATTTCCTTCAAACACGACTTGTGCGCCATACAAGGTACGGACTTCTTTCCGTGCCATAGTGACCAAAGCATGATGTCGTTTCTACAGCGGCTCTACGATCCTTCTCGTTGGCAAAACTTGATACAAACTTTTCGCACTGCGATCTACTCCCTTAATACTCTTCCCACCGAGCCTCTACTCCACCTTGCTCTGTACGCTGGCCTTGCATCCTTGAAACTGCCGGTATGTTACGATCTAGCAACGAAAAACGTAGATTGCCCCGTTTGCGACGGCGAAGCAGGTTCTGGAACGCAGGGATTAGGGATGAGTCAACTTGCTCAGGAGGTCCCCTTTAGCCACCATGCTAACTCAACAATTGTTTGCCGTATAAGTGGGAAAATTATGGACGAGGACTAGCGTTGAAATTTCTGTATTAATGTCCGTTATCCCTACATCTGCCATGATGTATTACACTTGCATTACACATGATGTACACGCCTCGGCTGACTAGCAGATACGTTCTCCCAGACGAGCTAATTTTGGGAAGGCTGGCCTTTTCACTAGTACTCTAGACACCCACCCAAACACTCGTGTTATCTCATAACCCAATCTTCCATTGTGCCGTTATTCTCTGCCTCATTGCCGGCATCAGCATGGTTTGAAATAGATTGGCAGGTAGCTCCTTAAATCGACCCTGATGCCTTACTATTTTGAGCTGGTAACCACCACTAGTGGGAGTTGAACTCGGAGTTCTTTCGGCGCACATAGACACCAATCTGGCTGAGAAACGGAGCTCATCCGGCCTCAATGGCTTTGGGGGGAACCGGACACGAGACCCCTTGTACAACTGTATATACTTACATTGTTCCGTGGATGTCGCCGTGGTTTCAGATCTCAATCATGAACTCTTTACAGACCCTCACCGTTATTGTGCCTGCTGAGATTAGGACGATCTCGAACATCTATCAGCGTGTATTTTGCATACAATAATGATCTCATCCTCATTGTCGAGTGGTACTTTATTGAGCTCTAGATCTGCACCGGCTTGTTATATATAAGCTGGCATATTTACGCATTAATACTAACTCTGTCTTTATGTCGCCGGGAATGATGCTTGCACACACTCATATACAACACGCCTCTGTGGCACTATGCCGATATACAAACCAAATATTACTCACTAAATGGAGTAATGCAATGGAACTCAGAGCAGGTGTGATGGAACCTGTTGTTTCCTTGCCCTCAGAAAGATAATCCATCATTTTCTTCGTAAAAAGGAGTTTACTTGAAACAAACCATTTCACAAGAAGACAAACATCAGGTACATATTTTTTAAGTGGCGCAAGCGTTTAAGGACCCCGTCTACGCCTCAACTTCCTTTCGAACTGGAGGTATTAGGAGTAATTTCATGTTTTATAATAGGCTTGTTACCAGCCTGTACCCATCATCGACATGTACACGGCAAAAGTTGCATCACACAAAAATTACAAGGCAAAAACAACAGGGTTGGAGAGTTTTTCTATGCCAATATAATGTTTGTTACATGGTGTATGCTCATAACTGGAGAGCTTAGGACTAACAATTTGCTTAACGGCTTTGAAACTGCAGAATGATGCGCGCCGATTCTCCAAAGATCGCAGTAATATTCCATTCGTAGTTTGAAATCTGGGCTCATCTGCCGGCGTGGTAACTTGAATGCCTTGTTTGTCGGACGCTGCTACATAAAACGGCGTCCTTGAACATTGCCAAACTCAATTATTGTGCCGAACAGGAGCAGAAACTTTTCTGAGGAGCTCTGCACCGAACATTGAGTTGATCATCGAATGGCGATTGCTCTAGCTTATCTCTCGCGTTCGTCGTTAACGAAATCCAACACTTCGTACTCACTATAATTCCTTCGTTTTTGAATTGAAAATTTTTAGTTCTTGTATACATGGTTTTCCATATCATACACGAGGCGAGCGGTCAATTGAGTTAGATTTAGAAGTCCACGTTGCAAACACTATCATCATGGCAGGACCTGAGTCACGGAAACCTATAAAGCTCTTGGCCTGCCAGGGTCATCAATCCTCCTACCTATTAGTATCGTGGCGGCTTGATCGCGTGCTGCGGATGACATTTCAGTTGACGCGCCTCTTCTTGGGTCATATAGGTTATAATTATAGGAATGTGGTTGAGTAGAAAAGAAAAAGGTCACTGCGAATGCAGGATCAACGTTTGTTAGAGCTTCAAAGTGAAATGCGTTGCTCACTTCATTTACAGCCTTATTAGCACTCAGAATTGTTAAATCTGTTGATCACATCTCTGGCATCAGCTGTGCCAGGCCGTGTGCATCCGAGAACATAGGACTTGTCCCTAGATGACGAAATCCTATAACTCGTCGTTTTTAGATCCTCCCATCACGCCCATTCTTAGCAGTTTCTGGAGAGGTCCATTAGCCCTGCGGGTATGTTCATGAGCTCCCTAAAAGGGCCTAATCTGATCATGTTCCAGATTCCAAAACGACCTCTGAATATATCAGGTTTAGCTTCCTCTCATTGCTTGGTGAGAGAATATGGCCATTTCGACACACAGCTGTCTATGATGTGAGTTATATTTTCACTGATCGGTAGCCGAATGTCTGGGAGCATTGATCAATTTCTTTGCGCCACATCGCGCTTTCCAGGTGCCGGATCGGAGCCTTACCTTATACGCCGTTGTACACGATGTCGACCGGCGACCGGTTCTTCCAACGCACCAAAGAAGCGTGGTCAACGTTTATATCTGCGCCTGATGCTGTGTGCGTGGTTATTTGAATGTGTGAGAATTGCATCAATCTTCTGAGAGGTGTATTGTCACCTAATCGCCGACGCCTTCTTTGCCGTCTCCAGGACGCAAGTTCTTTGAGAGCAGCCACAAAAAGCGGAATAACTGCACTGGCGAACATTGGCGTGTACACAGCGTACTTGTGTTCTGCAGGGAAATATAGCATGGCCAACATTCCTGGACTAAAGAAAGCTCGCGAAGACAGTGTGAACGCACGGGAAGACAGGCGAAATGTGTCGATTAGTGATGCCTTGGACACTTCGAACATCTGATCAACCCGATTAATGAAGGGAACTTCTTAGATTAGAGTGAACAAAAGTGCAAACCTCTTCGAGAGCCACCAGAGCGCCCTGCACGTCGTCCCGTACATCCTGCCCTACAGGCATATTTTCGATCTGATCCACGAGGCTCACGATACTTCGTAAAGTGTCCTGAGATTCTTGTGTGTTGCTAAGTGTACGGTATCGAAGAAGAGCATCAAGCTGCCAGCCTGTCAGCATAGTCGAAGTTTGCAGTACATTGGGTGGTAATTCGGGAACGCCCAGCAAGGCGAGGAGATGTTCGGAGAAGGCGGAAAAGATTGAATCTAAGCTAGGTGATGCAAGTTTCGTTCCGTGTGACGGATCGTCAGGATTGAAGATAACTATCCCACCCCATTGTGGAAGAAGGAACGAGGTAGATGACGACACTCTACCTGTGTGATCTAGTATGTAAAGGGGACGTCGGACGGCAGAAGGAACGAAGATGACGAAGTGAAGAACAGGATCATTTGAAGCGCTTGACGCTGTATCCTTATCAATAAAATGCAAGAGGAAACAGAGCAAGTGACTGACACAAAGTCCATTCCGCCGAGTTGACGAACACGGTGAGGTCTTCTGGGTCAATGCCAAAAGCGTCATCAATGGGGCGGGGGTTGAATGCCAATGGTGCATGAAGCTGAACTTGACTCTCGATCGTGAAGTTGTGTAATCCACCGAGTTGAGCTAGGATGGGCTGAATGTATTCTGGGCCGTTGTCAGACACCAGCCTCAGTAATATTGAACGCGAATACACACGAGATATAGCAGCTGATATGTCCCACTTCAAATAAGCATTACCAGCGGCAGCATCTTCGTTGAGAAGAGTGAATGACAGCCGGTATCGGGGAGAATATTGAGCGACTCTGTGGTCTGAAGTAGAAGGCGCTATAAGAGCGCTCAGCGTATTTGCTAATGCCGATATATCAGTCTTAAGAGTCTATGAGAAACTATTAACACGTCGACGTTCAATGCTTGTCGTATGCCACCACAGAGGCAAAGCTGCAATTATGATGGCCCAGTACGCAGTTATTATAGATCGTCGAACATAGTCGGTCTGGAAAAATAGTTTTGAAGGATCGCGTTGAATAGGAGGGCTGGCCATATGGCGTGACAGGCTGTGACATAACTGTTGTTGTGCGAATTTCCTGTGAAATCAACAGGTGCAAATTTCTGCTGTGGCTGCTCCCCAACCTTCATCCTGACACCCAACTTCGCTGTATGCAACAACGCAGTCCACTATTATTCAAAGCTATAGCTTTTTGCATCTGGTCTATCCCCTACTAGTTAATTTATCTCACTTTAAAGCCCCGTTCTGACATTTGTCATTCTGAATGGCATCTGGGTGCTACGACGGGCCGCATCCAACGGCATCCTATGGGCATGGCGATTCGTGGCGCCCCGCTGAACCCAGCCCGGCTTGGCTGAATGTGAGATAATATTTCACCTTTATTTCTTTTGCATTGAACTCAAACTTCTATAGCGACCCGCTTACTATGATCGGCGTCCACCATCGCCTGGTCGACATTATACACCCTACGACGGTTATTACTCACAGGAAGATAGTTACAGGACTAATAGCTACCGACCTGAAGACGACGATCCGTATTACAGCCGGTCACCAAGCCCAGATCGTTACTCTCGGTACAGCCGACCAGTGGATACCTGGGAACGACCTGATCCCTGGGCTAATGTCCCAGCACCTTGGGATGATCCCCTAGTATCAGTCTCCCCAACCTCATCAACATCGAAGGTCCGGCGAGACCCTATGCTTGCCACAAGAATGTTCGAACCTTCCGACTCGTGGAAACAAACCCATGTAGATCGTCCACACACGGATAGGTTAGTGCATTTATAGTGTCATGGGCTTAGCTTTTCTCATTGAATGTAGCGTACGATCCTCGACTGCAAGGCACGCGGGCGATTATTTACTGCAGTCTCGGACTCCTAATTCAAATTATCCCATTGTTTTCAGTGCACATGCTTCAGGCGACAGCTATAAACCGATGGCCCCTTATCGCGATGCTTACGCCAGGAGCGATTCCTATAGGCCAGGTCCAGGTTGGATTGATCGAAGTCGACGCCCGTCAAATACAAGTTCTCCGGAGAAGGCTGAATCCTCGAGTCGGTTCAATGATCACCATCGCAGAATTTCTGGCGCGGGCTCTATCCTCAGCTCTAGTTCTCGCCCATCTTCTCACCGGCAAGGACATGATCGACATTCGCGTAGTCGCAGTCCGCGTTCTTCGACCCGTTCCTACAGTCGGTCTAGGAGTCGTGGGCGCCGCTCTATAAGTCGTGATCGTTCTAGAAGTGATCGTTCTCTTAGCCGTGGTCGCCTGGTTCACAAACTCCCAACGTCTGCTGGCGGAAGCTCGTTATCTAGTCCGAAAAAGGATACCTCTGCTGTGAAATACAGTTGGAGTCGACCTACCTCTATTCCTGGTAATGCTTCCGGTGTAAAGCCTTCTACAAAGTTGCCATCAACTGCTCAGTCACTTCAGAAAAGCTCCTGGACTAGATCTACCTCTCGTTCGTCTATTGCTTCATCTCGAGCGTCTGACACAGCTCCTTCTCAGCTGTTGAAGGCGTCCCCAGGGGATTCGTCGCCGGTAGCAAACGATATTGTGGTCATTTGTCCTATCACAGGAATTGTACCTACCCCTGGAGTAACAAAGTCTGATGATGTACCAGAGCGTGATGTCAGGACGGCGTGCGACCAGAGTTCATCGGCTCATTCACCGTCAGTCGCAGGTGAGGTTCTATTGCCAGCATTGCCTGCGCAGATTCCTCAAGTGGCACAACCCTCTGTTTCCTCCCCATTGTTGCCCTCTGGTACGTGTCAGGCACTGGCCAAAAATATTGTTGTTTATTCTTTTTTCACAGGTTCTCCTGTAATACGGACGCAAACCAATGTCAATAGTGCTGTGAAATCTGCAGCTGCCATTACTAATAATCAGTCCACCATCAT